>JANAVB010022600.1:13493361-13589105 GCA_029216955.1 Iris pallida | reverse complement strand
AACTCGACAGATGTGGCCGCGGCGGATACAGGTGAGGGTTTCCATTTTTATTGACTTATCTGGTGGTGATGGTGAAGATGATGGAGATGGCGTGGGTGGTTCTCAGGGGATGGCGGAGGTGATGGTGATGGCGGGTCTGGCGATGGTTGGTGGGCGTGTGGGCAAATTTCCGGTGGCAGTCCGGGTTGGATGGTGGAGATAGCGGCGATGGTGGTGTGGGGTTCTCTGGGTGGCCGCGGTAGTGCTAATGGTGTTGAAGATGGTGGTCGGTGGTGGTGTTGGTCGGGAGATGAGCGGTGTTTGGGAAGCAATTTGGAGGAGGAGGCGTGATGGTCGGGTGGGGGTGCGACAGGGAGATGGTGGCCGAGGAACGTGTCCGGTAGAGGGCGTGGGCGATTGGTAAGAACGATGGAGGTGTGGTGTTTGTCCAGATGATGGCTGGTGGTCATGGTGGTGGTTCTATTGGAGGAAGAGTTGGCCGAAAGGAGAATGCCACGACGATTCTATTGGTGGATGGATGGACGGGGATGGTGGCGTCGAGGAGGTTGGGGAGACACTGGCACGACGAGGTGGCTGGCAGCAGAGGGACACCAAGGTCGTAGACTTAGGTTTTTGGTATAATTTCTGTAAGTGTCCTGGTATTGGACACAGATTAATGTAATTGTAAACAAAGAATAGTGGAAGAACTTTGGGTGGACATGGACACGATGCACGCACGATAAAATATTTGTGGTGTTGATGGAATTGGTTTCGTCAAATTTATATGTGGAGGAGTACCTCTCCTTATATAGGAGGTAGGAATTCTCACTTGGATAAGGATTAGGATTTAAACCCAATTAGATAATTCAATTCAAATCAAATCTAATTCAATTTAAGTTCTAATTTTAAATCTAGATAATCTAGACTCAAATTAAATATAAATTCTACCTTTAAACTATTTAAATTAAATCTATAAATCAAATCGAAATTTAAAATCGCCACAATAACTTTCAAATATATTTTTCAAAATATCAATAATAATAATTTTGAAAATAATAAATATTTTCAAATATCTTTTTGAATAATAAAATATTAATATTAATAAATCTCAAAAATTATATTTTCATTTAAAAGTAAACTAATAAATATTTAGGAAATATATACGTATGCACAAAGAATGTTATTTATATTTAACTATTATAAACGAAAGTCTTTTTTAATAAATAAAATAATGGATTTGTTTGTTGTGATAGCTAAAATAATTATTACATATATTATTTTAAAACTATAAATAAAATAATAAATAAAAATGTTTTTTCTAAAAAATTATGTACGCTCGTACATATTCGCACTCGTCGAGCAAATTCGATAATAACAAAATTTCGTGCGCGACGTACATTGCAACTACGCCATGTACAAATACAAAATAAATATCAGTACAAAATTTATTATAAAAAATATAGTAAAAATTTAGGGGTTTTACAACTAGCTTCATGATCATCTGAATATGTAATGTTTGGGACGCCCTACTTTGTATGTCTAATAATCTACCATCTTGTTACATTTACTTGCTTGCTTGAGACTGAGACTTTAGGCTTGTTCTTGACCCTAAGAGACTAATGGCTTGTAGTAAACCCTCATGCATCTAGACAGCCGTGACTGTATTACGAGGTGGGATTCACTTCAATGTACGTAGCTGGCTGTGTCTGTCCCCCACTCTCCAGTATTCTGGTTCTGGGGCGTGACACGGTTTAAGTTGTGGCCCATGCAGGTCTTGTAAACCAAGATGTGTGAGGGTTTTACTAATTAAATGTCTCAATCGGCACTCGCCCTCGATCTCTACTCGTGTCTTCTAATCTTTCTGAAATCTTGACCTGATCAAATGTTTATATCATCGATCTATCATGGTCCTTTCTTATTGTTACCCATGCCGTTTCTTCACGCCATTGTTCCTGGTCCTACCGATCAGCAAGGCGGAGCACCTCCAGTGGACCAACAGCAACCTGGAGACCAAGCCCAGCACTCTGGAGCGACCCCCATGTCATGCATTCCGGGATCCAGAGCCCCCAGTTTAGCCAGTCCAGCCTGCAGAGCTTGACAATGAAACCTTGGTGGATCTCATCAGAAAATTGTTTGCATCTCAAGATCGTCGGGGCGATGTCCTACACCAGACAGTACAAGATGCCATGGGCAGAGTTGGTTACCAAGGGAACAACGCGGCCAACAGCTTCAAGCATTTGAACCCTCCTTTCTTTGACGGTAGTAAAGATGCTATCGCTGCTGATGCATGGCTTCAGGACATAGAAGTTATCCTAGAGGTACTAGGATTCCTGAGGAAGAGAAGGTGGCCGTTGTGCGCCTGCAGTTATTGGACTTAGCTCGCAGCTGGTGGACGATGCTAGCAGTTGGATTACCGACGCCTATCTCATAGACGTATTCAGCAACAAGTTCCAGACCAAGTACTTCGACGCAGTAGCTCGGTATGATCTGCAGACGAGATTCACTAATCTCAAGCAGATTGGAAGGACGGTCGATGGAATGCGGTCGAGTTTTCTAGACTCAGTCGGTTTGCTCCTACCTTGGTGGCAACCGAATTGGATCGAGCCCAGCGATTCCAGCAGGGGCTCCATCTAGAGATTATCATATCAGTGGAGCAGTTTGAGCACCAAACGTTTGATGTCGTCTTGCGAGCAGCAAAGAGGCATAGTATACCTCACAGAGGATTGTAAATAGAAGCGGAGGACGAACGAGGTCTCATGGGCAGATGTCCCAGTCATCAGCACCAGCCCAGGCAGCTAGGGCTTTGACTATTGGAGCTCCTAGGAGGGCGACCACAATTTTGTTGGTTCAGCACTCGTCGCCGGCGTACCTTCAGCAACAGAAGTAGAAGCAGTCTTCCGCAATGGGCTGCACTTATTCTGGGAAACCAGGACATGTAGTATCAGAGTGTCGTAGAGCACAAACTTTGTGCTTGGCACGGATCACAAGATAGGGTCCTGTCCGAATAGAGCCAGTTCATCGTCATCAAACCTAACCAGTCCATCGGTTAGGGGTCCAGCACTAGTGCAGCAGCAGTACCAGCCTCCGAGGCCATTGTCGCCTCAAGCTCAGCAGTATGCCCAGGTTCAGATTCAGAACAAGCAGAGAGGTCACCAGCAGAGGGGACCAGCACCAAGAGGGCAAGGTCAGGCTAAGGCTCCGACCGTAGCAGAAGAGTTAGCTTCAGGTAAGGTGGTGACAAATACCATTCTTGTCAACTTTTTTCCAGCATCAGTATTATTTAATTCGGGTGCATCATATTCATTTATGTCTGCACGATTCACAACACAGATAGGACTAGAGCCCGAGTCATTATCAGTAAGGCTCAATATACTTACTGGTAACGGTCTTGTGGGAGTAGATAGAGTATTTTTCTCGTGTCGAATCATAGTTAGCGGTAGAGAGTTTCCCGCTAGGTTGATAGAATTTCTGATGGCTGACTATGATGTGGTCCTAGGAATAGAATGGTTGAAGGAGAAATACGCAAGAATAGACTGCCATATTGGCAGGATTATTTTTGGTATTACCGGTGAAGCAGAGTTTATTCTCTAGAGGCGAAGTAGAACATTCTCCACCAGTATTGTGGATGGCAGTAGCAGTGGTAGTTCAGTTTACCAGAGTCGTTGAAGAGTTCCAGACGTGTTCCCCGAAGAGCTTCCAGGCATGCCCCCAGAGAGAGATAGAGTTCACCATCGATTTGCTTCCAGGTACGGCACCAGTGTCAGGGGAGTCTACATGATGGCACCTTCAGAGTTAGAGATCTTGTACAAGATGATTGAAGAACCCAGAACCAAGGGATTCATTCGTGCTAGTGAATCACCTTGGAGAGTCCCGATACTTCTTGTAAAAAAGAAGGATGGTACGTCAAGATTATGTGTTGATTATCGTACCTTGAACTCCGTAACAGTCAAGAACAATTATCCTACCAAGGATAGATGATTTATTTGATCAACTTAGAGGAGCGGCAGTATTCTTGAAGATTGACTTACGATCAGGATACCACCAGATCAGAGTTAGAGAGCAAGACATCCCGAAGACAGCATTCAGATCCAGATATGGGCATTAGGAGTTCCTTGTTATGCCATTTGGAGTGACCCATGCGCCAGCCGTATTCATGGACCTCATGAATCGTATCTTCATGCTCTATTTGGACCAGTTCGTGATAGTATTTATACGACATCTTAGTCTATAGCAAGAATGAGGTAGAGCATCAGCAGCATCTTCGTGTAGTTCTTCAGATTCTCAGAGAGCACCAGTTGTACGCGAAGTTCAGTAAGTGCAAGTTTTGGTTGGATCGTATCTCGTACTTAGGTCACATCATCACTAGAGGCGGAGTGGAAGTGGACCCCCAGAAGATAGTGGCTATAGAGACATGGCCAGTTCCCAGTACCGTCGTAGAAGTTTGGAGTTTCCTAGGATTAGCTGGTTATTACAGACGGTTTGTATCAGACTTCGTTCGTATTTCAGCACTATTGACGTAGTTGATCCACAAGAATGTACAGTTTACTTGGACAACAGAGTGTCATAGTTTATTGAGAAGTTAAAGCAAGGAATGATGACCCCCATTCTCACGCTTCCAGATGGGACTGAAGAATTTTTAGTTTATTGTGACGCTTCCGGCAAGGGATTAGGATGTGTCTTGATGCAGCATGGTAAGGTAGTAGCTTATGCGTCACTCAGCTTCGTAACCATGTGAGGAATGATCCTACCCATGACTTGGAGTTAGAAGCGGTGGTTTTTGCACTTAAGTTGTGGAAGCATTATTTCTATGGAGATCGGGTGGAGATTTTTACCGACCACAAGAGTCTTAAGTATGTGTTTACCCAGAAGGATCTTAACATGCGTCAGAGAAGATGGCTAGAGCTACTTGTGGATTATGACATTAACTTGCAGTATCATCCTGGGAAGGCCAATGTAGTAGCAGATGCATTGAACAGAACTGGAGTTTATTTCCTAGCAGCGCAACCAGAATTGTTAGCCGATCTTCAGAAGATGGGTATTGAAGTTGTTCTTCCTACCAATGTGCATTGATGGCCAACATACAAGTTCAGTCCAGCATAGTTGAGAGGATCAAGTTGGCACAATCAGCAAATTCTAAGCTTCAGCGGCTCAGAGCAGAGTGTGAAACAGGTCGGAGAGCAGAGTTATGTATTCACGAAGATGGTACTCTCCGACATGGGAGACGTCTTTGTGTACCCAGTGGTGATATCAGACAGGAGATCATGGTGGAGGTTCACAGTTCTCAGTATTCAATTCATTCCGGTGGCACGAAGATGTAGCGAGACATCCGTCAGCATTTCTTGTGGAAATGTATGAAGAGGGAGATAGCCCGGTTTGTCTCCCGATGTTTAGTTTGCCAACATGTTAAGGCTGAACATCAGAGACCAGCTAGACTTCTTTAACCTTTATCGATCCCAGAATGGAAATAGGAGCACATTATCATGGATTTTGTAACTGGGTTACCTAAATCCTCAGCTGTAAGATATGCTATCTGGGTTATATTTGATCGTCTCACGAAGGTAGCTCATTTTCTCCCCTTCAGAATTGGTCAGTCGACGGATCAGCTAGCAGAGATGTACCTCAGGTAGATTGTCAGATTACATGGAGTGCCAGTTAGTATCATATCAGACAGAGATTCAAGATTCACATCGCACTTTTGGCGGAGTCTTCAAGAGAGTTTGGGGACTCGTCTTAAGTTCAGTTCAGCTTATTATCCGCAAACAGATGGTCAGTCAGAACGCACGATCCAGACTCTTGATGATATGTTACGGTCATGTACACTCGACTTTCGTGGTTCGTGGGAAGATCACTTGCATATCGTGGAGTTCTCCTATAACAACAATTTCCAGGCCAGTATCCAGATGGTACCCTTTGAAGCACTGTATGGCAGGAAGTGCAGATCACCTTTAGCTTGTGATGTCGGTGAGAGACAGATGCTTGGTCCAGAGACACTACTAAAATCTGCTTAATTAACGACGTAAAAATTTAGCGACGTTAGCAAAACGTCACTAAATTGTGGACACTAACGACGTATATATGAAACGTTGATAACCGTCGCTACTAGCGACGCAAATAGCGACGTGACAATGACGTATATTAGTTACGTGAGCTAGTCGTTGCGAAATGTCGCTACAACGTTGCTAATTGCGACTGATTTAGCGACGTTAATAACGTCGCTAAATTTTAACTAAATTAAATTTCCCTCCCTTCCAATTCATTTCCTCCATCCATTTTACTCTCTCACTCTCTTGCTCCGGCGCTCTCGCTCTCGCTCTCACTCTTTCCGGCGCTCTCGCTCTCACTCTCTCCGGCGACTTCACTCTCTCCGGCAACTCTCCTCTGGTACGTGACTCCCTCTCTCTCTCTATTTATTGTTGGTGGTTAGGGGGGTGCTGGTGGCTCGGAGGGAGGGGCAGGGGGTACGGGTGGTTGGGGAGTGGCTGGGGGTGGGGCAGGGGGTGAGGGCGGCTGGGGGAGAGGAGGGGGGCTGGAGGAAGGGAAGGGTTAGGTTTCGGGTTAAGGGGGAGGGGCAGGGGGTGAGGGCAGGGGGCTTGGGAGGGGAGGGAGGATGGTGGGGGGTTGGGGATAGGGTTCGGGTTAGGATTAGGGGTGGTGTAGGGGTTAGGAGGGCTGGGGAGGAGAGGGGGGCTGGTGGGGGAGGGGTTAGGGATAAGGTTCGGGTTAGGGTTAGGGTTAGGGGTGGTGTAGGGGGGGGGGTGGGGGGGGGGGCTGGGTCAGGGGCACCGATAGTGCCAAAAAATCTGATAATTTAGTAATAGTTATTTTTTTCCAACACCAAAAAATGTGATACTCCGGTTCGAAACCACGTACCGATAGTGACGATATTTGTAACACTTAGTTTTGTTGGTTGGTTAATTTGTAACACGATAGTGCCGATATTTGTAACACGTACCGATAGTGCCGATATTTGTAACATGTAGTTTCCTTGATCCCGATACTCATAGGAATGGTCTCGAGTCACAGCCGTCTTATGTAGTATATTCGTTTTAGTTTGTAGTATATTCGTTTTAGTTTTGAAGTTTTAGTTTTGAAGTTTATCATTTTAGTATGTACTATGTAGTAGGAATGGTCCCGACGCATAGAAATGGTCCCGAGTCACGCCGTAGTATGTAGTATATCGTATATTCGTTTTAGTTTTAAAGTCTATTCATATTTGCAGATATCTAGAATTGGCTATATCCATGTATCTGCTAGACCGTTCGTGGATGTACAACCATATTCGAGATGACAGGTACGGTGTGTGAGATGAATACATCACCGGAGTAGAACAATTCCTCCAATTTGCGAAGGCGTTTTCTCAATCCATGGATGGCATGGACATTAAGTGCCCGTGTACAAAATGTCGGAACATGAAGTTTCAACCAGAATTGGATGTGACGTATCACTTATACACAAAGGGTTTCCTTCCGAATTACTACCAATGGACCGCACATGGAGAGCACTTGTACCTTTAGCATTCCAAGCGGAGCCTTATGTGGAGCCTTATATGAATGTCCACAACCGAACTGGTGTCGACAACAAGTACGTGAACATGGTCTTCGACGCTGCGGGGCCTAGTTTCGAACCATACAATCGTGGCGCAGCTGAGGAGGCACCGAATGCCGATGCCGCAAAGTTCATAGAGTTGCTGGAGAATGCAATGACTCCTTTATACCCTGGCTGTGAGGACCATTCACCGTTAGAGGTGATTACTCGGCTCTTGAGCATAAAGTCTGACTTTAACATGTCGTAAGAATGCGACAATTGAGTGCTCGAGTTGATTACCGATATCTTGCCGAAGGGTGCCAAGTTACCAAAAGACTTCTACCACTCTAAGAGGATAGTGAGATCCCTCTGGATGGGATACGACAAGATCGATTGCTATCAGAACGGATGCATGCTTTACTACAAAGATCACAAGGATGCAGAAGTGTGCGGATTATGTGTGCTGATCGCTACAAGCCAACTGCTGCAGGCAAGTCTAGAAGACCGACTGCTTCAATGCACTACTTGCCGTTGACGCCGCGGTTGCAGAGATTATTCATGGTGAAAGAAATTCACTACTAGGATAAAGGCTTTAGGCGACCAACGATTTTTTGTCGCGTAAATGTAAAATTAGTTGCCTTAGGTTTTTTGCCACCAAATTTCTTGGTCACAAGCACCGTCGCCTCAAGCTCCTGGCCCAATGTCAAGGACGGCTAATTAAGCATTTTAGTTGTAAAAGGTCTTTGGCTACTACACTGTTGTGAGAAAATGTCTTTGTCGTCCCAAAATTTTGGCCAAGAATATTTTGTACCATAGGTGCTTGAATTTTTTAAAGGAAAGGACGCACCAATACTTTTGGCGACTAAAACAGTCAGCATAGGTAGTCTATGGTGACTACTTTGGTTGCAATAGGTAGTATGGGAGACTATCATTGGTCCCCCAAGGTTGTATGTGGTGACTATGCTTGGTCGTAATAAGTATTGTGTGGCGACTACCATTTATCGCCTAAGACACTTTGTGGTGACTGCTTGGTTGCAATAGGTAGTATGTAGAGACTACTATTGACCGTCAAAGGTAGTCTGTGACGAGTATCTTTGGTTGCCTCAGACACTTTGTAGTTACTATATATAATTAGTCGCAATAGGTAGTGTGCGGAGACAATAATTGACCGCCAAAGGTAGTATGTGACGACTATCATTGGTTGCCTAAGACACTCTTTGGCGACTATGTTGGTCGTAATATTTAGTATGTGAAGACTACTATTGACCGCCAAAGGTAGCATGTGACAATTATTGTTGGTTGCCTAAGACACTCTTTGTCAACTATGATTGGTCGAAATAGGTAGTGTATAGAGACTACTATTAACTGCCAAAGTTAGTCTGTGATGACTATTATTGGTCGTCTAAGACACGCTCTGGCGACTATGAATGGTAGTAATATGCAGTATGTGAAGACTATTATTGGTCACCAAAGGTAGTCTGTGACGAATATTATTAATCGTCTGAGGCACTAATTTTTGTTACCTTAGGTAATCTTTTGTTACAAGTTAATTATAGTAAAAGATTTTACATGGCTGCAAAATATGCGTGCCATATTTGAGGCAACCCAAAATTAGTCCTACAAGTCGTATCAGGTACCATGCGATCTTATTATCGATAAATAAAAGTAAACAAAAAAACCAAATATGAAATTATTATACTAATAGTTCATCATAACTCAAACAACAAATGTAGAGTGCACAAAATTAAACTAACTGTGAACAAAAGTATTTAGTAAACTACAACTATAAAAGGTCTAATCTAAGTAAAAGATTGGCTGTGATCGCTCATCACCATCTGCAAAATCTTCATGAGATAAAGGAGCGGGTTCAGGAATTGGAAATTCGGGGACAAGAACTTGTAGTTGTTGCATCACAAAACCCCATTGGGCCTTTTGTTCCTCGTGTTCAGCAACAACTTTCATTCGAGCTTTCTTCTCCATCTGAAGCTGTGCCTACAACTCTTGCACTTCTTTAGTTAAGGCAATTGAAGATGTATTAGATGAAGATGACGAACTAGTTTCCCGAACTCGTCGCTTTCCAGCTCCACGGATCGTCCTACCACAACCACGTCCAATCACATCTTCCATAATCTCAGTGCCTACATTTGGTGCTACAACAATCTCGTCCATCGAGGTTCCCTCATCAGTGATATTCTTAAGATATTCATTCTTCTTTTTTATCATCTCATCCTGTAAAACCAATATTTGATTAGTTAAAAGCGAAATGATATTACTTTAGTATGCAATAGAAACATTTCTTTAAACAACTAAAATATACTTACATGTGCATCCTTTGCTGCATCATTGACCCAATTCTTCTTCTTTTTTGACATATGAGTTGATTTGCTACAGACACCATCAACAATACTACTGAATTGATTTGCTATGAAATGGAGTATCACTAAAAATAGATGTTTAAAAGTAACCATAGTCCAATACAATCTGTTGGATGAGTGTATTAGTTAGTAAGGAGGCAAACATACATCATAGGAATGTAGTTGTAAGAGGTGGAATACAGTTAGAGCATGATACTGATATATTAGATATCCATAACCCTCAATATTTGGAAGGTTATGTGATATCCATGACCCTCAATATTTGTAGTTTAGCACATATCTACTAGATGTAAACATTAACTTAAAATTATATAATATCCTCTACTAGGACAAAAATTAAGCAAGGTAAGTCAATCTAACATCCTAACACAATAAAACAAAGTAAGATTATGATGGATTATTACAGCTCAATCATACAACATATGGAACCCAATGAGTATCAGGATGATGCATCTTATGAAAATAAAATTCTAGTTTAGTCATACCCAATGATGTCATCCGCTTCTTATAAGGAGGCACCACTCTGTCCACCATCGTTTCCAACACTTGATCCAGAGCCATTTGCAACATCTTTCCGAGTAAGCTGAGTTCTCTTACCACCACGTTATACAGACTGAACCATGATCTGTATATATCATGAAATACAAATAAAATAAGTTTAGTAATCATAAAATACAAAAGTACAGTTGATATAACCACCACCAATACAGCTACAGAAAAACTTACTAATCTAGATCACTATCTTCATTATTAATGTGTACAGCAATTTCGTCACCACTATCTGAAGATATTCCATCCTCTATCTCAACATATACATCATTATCAACATTATTAATTGCCAAATCAATAACTATTGCATCAATAGCTATAGGAGGAACATCATTTCTATGCAATGTTAGAAAACTCGGTTCATTATCTTCAACCACCCAAGGAATATCAGATGTGGAGTTTTCTTGGTATGCTATGTCGTTCTCCATTTCATCACCCTCACTGATTTCATTTTCTGGAATATCCTATATGTGTCTATGATGCATCTTCTGAATAACTTTCCAACCAAAGCCCAACTTTGGGTCATCCACATAAAAAACTTGCTTAGCTTGAATTGCTAATATAAATGGCTCGCTTTCATACCACCGAATATTAACATTAATGGATGTCAGATGGAATTTAGGAGAAAGTTTTGCTCTTGCACCACTGCTTCGAGAACCAAACCACTGACATTTGAACAACACAGCTTGATAGCCTTTTCTATACTCCAAGACTACCACTTTGGTTAATTGTCCATAGTAATCTATGTCTCTGATGGCATATATACCCCGCTATTCTAAGTCGAGAGCCTAGTATCACGTTCCACACAAATAAATCGAATTCCATTAACAATACAACAATCAAAAGAGTGGACTTTAGACTCGGGGCCTCTTGACAACTCATACAGCTCTTCATTGTATAGTGGTGACTTCTCCTTTTTCAGCTTTGACATCTAAAATTACCAAAACACATTGTTTCAGAATATATTATAAAAAATGACAAATTTGACACTAATTATTTAATTGTATTTACCTTATGGCGGAACCAACTAGGAAACATTTGCTTTTGCCTTTTTTCAATATCTACAGTACTTTCCTCTTCCAAGATTTGGTAATGTTCACCACATAATTTATTGAAACAATAAAATATAATAAAATAAAGTAAAATAAAAATATATAAATTACTGCACCAAATATAAATTTAATAATACAACACATTCACTTACTATAGAAATGAAGACACCTCATCACAATTGGTCAGTATGTACCAATGAGCAATATTACGATCAGCTTGGGTCATTCCTGCGATACTTTACCTTGATACGGACGAGCAACTTGTGAAAATACTGATAGTTTTTCATTACGTTCACCACCATCTTGGTATCTGTCAGGCTTATTGAAAGTTGTCTCAACATTGTGTCAGTACATTGAACAAAATGTGAGTGCTTCATTAATAATGTATGCCTCTGCAATTGACCCCTCGGTCGAGCTGTGTTTCGAACATATTTCTTGTATGTTCCCAATAACCTAAAACATGTATATCCTTCAGAATACAATAACATATGTATACATTTGTACTAAATTAGATAAAAATAACTTAAGAACCGGAAAGAATAATATACCTTTCTATGGGGTACATCCAACGATAACCAACAGGTCCAGCAAGCTTTGCCTCCCTTGGTAAGTAAACAGTTAAATGCACCATAATATCGAAAAATGCAGGTGGAAATATCCTCTCAAGCCTATATAGTATGTAGACAATCTCATCTTCCATCTTATCCAAGTCGGCGACATTCAGTGTTCTCGCACATAACTGCTAAAAAAACCTTAAAAGTTGAACAATTGGAGTGTAGACATCCTTTTTAGATATCCCCGAATACCAATCGGAATGATTCATTGCAGCAAGATATGAAGATCATGACTCTTCAAGCCTGATATTTTTCCTGTGTCAATGTTCACTTTTTTTGCAATATTGGATGCGTAACCATCTGGAAGCTTTAACGATCTCAAAAACCTTAAAAATTCTTTTCTGTCATTAGGCGTTAGTGTGTACTCTGCTGGAGGCTTCTCATATTTATCTCATTTTGGCTTTAACCAGAGCTTCTCCCTTATACCCATTTTTTGTAGATCTAAACGAGCCTTCCATGTGTCCTTGGATTTATTATCCAAATCCAAAAGGGTCCCCAAAATATTATCACATATGTTCTTCTCTATGTGCATGACATCTAAGTTATGCCTAATTTTCAATTTTGACCAATATTCCAATTCAAAAAAGATACTTTTCTTATTCCAATTTAATTCATCATCTCTTTGCTTTCTCTTTTTGTTGTTAGGATGTTTACCCATTGGCTCAAAATTGATACTATCCAATTGAGACAACAAGTCATACCTGAGAAGTCCCTTGGTTTTGGTCGTCTTTCCACTTTTCCATTAAACTCTTTTGGACTTCTCCTCCATACATGGTTTCTTGGCAAGCCTCGATGAGCTCCCATGAAACAAATCTTATGTTTTAAGGGCTCAGACGTTATATCCATGTTACATACCGGACATGCCTTGTAACCATGAGTGACCCAACCGGATAAGTTCCCATATGCCGGAAAGTCATTAATAGTCCACATAACTGCTACGCGGAGATTAAATATAGAATTTGTTGCTTTGTCATAAGTTGCCACGCCTTTCTTCCATAGCAATTTAAGCTCATCAATCAACGGTCTTAGATAAACATCAATTTCCCTACCAGGTGCTGATCGACCAGGAATTAACAAGCGCATCATGGTATATTCTTTCTTTATGCACTTCCATGGTGGCAAGTTATAAGGAACCACCACCACTGGCCACATGCTGTAAGATTGGCTCATATTACCAAATGGATTAAAACCATCGGTTGTAAGCCCTAATCTGATATTTCGTAGCTTCATCGCAAAATCAGGATACAGCTTGTCAAATTCTTTCCAGGCAAGGCTATCAGCAGGATGCCACATTACAGATTCATCATTTTCGTTTCCATTTTTATGCTACAACATATCTCCGGCAGTATGTCTAGACATGTACAACCTCTATAGCCTAGGGGTTAGGGAAAAATAACGCAAAACTTTATTAGGAATCTTTCTTTTTGGATCATGCTCACAGGTCACATATCGAGGCTCATTAGAAACTGGACATTTATCCTTTCCTGCATTCTCTTTGTAAAACAAAACACAATCATTCTTGCATGCGTGGATTTTTTTCATACCCTAAGCCAAGGTCCTTTAGAATCTTACTTGCAACATAGTGTGAATCTGGCATGTGATGATCAGATTTGGGTATCAACCGCTTCATTATCCCTAACACGTTGAGTGATTTATTTGACCACAAATTATTAACCTTACATTGCATCAGCTCTACTGTAAAAGATAATACAGAAAACTCAGTACAACCAGGATATAATTCGTGTTGAGACTCTTCCATCAATCTCTCAAATTCAGTTGATCGATGCCTACGAGCATGATTGTCGTTATCTTCCATTACATAATCATCAGTGGCATCATCATCATCAAAATTGAAAGATGCATGAGGGAAGGCATCTGCAATTATTTTATCAACATCATTGTTTTCACTAAGTACAGTTTGATGAGAACTCGGATTAGTATTGCTACTTTCTCCTCTTCCTTCCCCATGATAAATCCATACATTATAGTCTAGGGACATCCCATGAATACATAAGTGTTTGCCGACTTCTGACACTGAAACTGAATATCCGTTATGACATTTACGACATGGGCACTTAGTAAGGCCCTTATCGTTAACATGTTGTTTTGCTACATCCAAAAATGATGCAACTCTGTTCAAATATTCAACAGTAAATCTGTTTGGATTATATCCATTCTCTAGTCATGGTTCTACAAGTATTGAAAAAAATTATAAGTAAGACAACATTAATCATTTACAAATAAATGTATAAATATATTGCCTATATCACATTAAAATTATGGACAGTAAAATCAAATAGAGGCAGACTTCATTTCATGAATGTCTTCCATTTCCCAAACTTTATATCATGGGGTAGGTTTATAAGTTGGTACCTCAACTACTACTTGGGAAAAAAATAAAGAACCTATTACTTAACAATTAATTTTTTCTCCTAGTAGCCTAGTACAAGAAAACTCCAGAGGTTATGGTCATGGTTCAGTGTTAATAATAGTATTCCGAAGTAAAGCATAGCTTGATCTTTCTCCTATTTAACATCTCAATTATTTGTTGTTTGGCAACAATCAAATATAAACAATTGAATCAGCTACTCATGAACATTCTCTTCCACTAAAACTAATATTCTTTTGTATTAATTTTTTTCCTAGTTCTCCAAGCTTTTTTCCTCTTGGTAGTTTGGCCCTCCCATCTTCCAATGTTTGCTCCATGGCTAAAAGCACCGTTTGAATATGTAAGTATATTTATATAACATTACAAACCATGACCTCAGTTTACCACAGCTCATCTAAATGTTGTATATGATATGTGTGACCTTTAGTTTAATTCAAGCAAACTAATGAGTATATATTGATTCATACAAACAATGATATACATATATTATGCTTCTAGGAATTCTTAATTGATAGTAAAGTTGGTACGTGTATAATATACGTTGTAATGCAAATGACTAAGGTATTATTGTGTTTGACAAATGAATTAAACTGGTTTACAATTATATATAGTGTGCATGTGTGGGAAATAATGTAGATCAATTATAGAAACTAGTTTAGCTAGATTAAGCAAACTAGTTTTGCTAGATCAATTATAGTGTGCAGTGTGTGATTGGATTGGCTGGAGCCCACCCCAGCCCACCAGTAGATCCGTCCATAGACAGGCATATTATATCATATTTTATTTATGCCATAGAAAAGATAATATAAGTTCATTATTGTCAAATGTCAGAAAAATTGAAGATAATAATGGCATGGATGTTAAAATTCATCAAAATAAGGTCGAGGATCCAGATGAAGAATCAACCAATATATAGAAGAAGAATCCTAACAATTCCAAGAATAGATATTTAAAGCAATTTTCAACAATTCCCTAAAAATAATGAAGTATAAGAAGAGCACATTAGCTTACAATGTCAGCCCTTGCCTCTAGAAGGTGTTGGCTTTCCATCCCAACTTCATACATGCCATCTCTAGACAAAACTAGAGCTCCCTCTAGATTATCTCGAAGACAACACTTCAAGGTGAGCCTAACTTGAGTAACTATACCCTAACAAAACCTATTTGTGCAACAAAATGGACTGTAACTATGCCCTAAACCGATACAACTCTTTATATGATGCTTACTTTAATGTTCTAAAATCAAACTTTCTAAATCCAAATTTAAGAAACCTTTTTTCTATTAGTTCCTCTGGAAACACTTGTTCTTGAATGTACAAATTCAGACAAGTCCTAAACACTAAATTCGACATCGACCCCACAATGCAGCAATATGAAAACCACGGAGAATACCAATTGGTTATTGACCTAACTTGAGTCGAAAAATTGTATAAATTTTTGGCCTGTAGGGGCAAATGATTGTCCTGAACAAGGACTTGTCCGACAATAGAAAAATATTTTAATTTTAATAAGGTTCCTATAATACTCAGTCCAAGATGACATGGCCTGGGCATAACCAGGATCAGTTGAATCCAATATTATCACTTGTATTTTTCAACAACAAGAAGAAAATTATGGGCCTGGGCATAACCAGCTTCAGTTTAATCTAATATCTTTTAAGAACAAGAAGAAAATTATGGGTTTTGCCAAGAAAGATTAAAATTCAACAACTTTGCTCATAAAACAACAAACGATTTCTTAGTTTTTGTTCATAAAACAACAAAAGATTTCTAATTTTTTTAAATATCAATAATCAATCAGATTTAACTCTTTATTTTCTAAAAAAATCATTAAATCGATCAGGATGAATGAAATTCTATGTAGATTTGTTTTAAATTCTCACCAGTTGGATTATTGGAGAAGAAGACTTCGATGACGCCAAACTTTTTTTGCAATCCCCTCTCTTCTCGTCGACGGTTCTATAGAGTCTATTCTCTTCTTGGCGAATATATACGGTGGAATCCAACACTATATTTAGAGAGAGGGAAAGATTTAGGATCAAATATTTGAGCACCTAAATTTTGTGCTCCCGCGGTGGGTGAGAAAATATGGAAGAAATATTTTTGCGCCTAAAGATTTGTGCGCCTAATTTGGAAGAAATATTCGGCTGCTGCCTATTTTTGGAATAAAAATTTTTGGCTAAAGATTTTTGTGGCTAAAGATTATTTGATTTGTGGCTAAAGATTATTTGATTTGTGGCTAATAAAAATTTTATGCGCCTAACTTTTGCCACCAAGTTATTTAATTTGTGGCTAAAGATTTTTGTTACCTAGTTTTTAGAATAATTATAATAATAATTTTTAACAAGTTTTGCCACCAAATTATTTGATTTGTGGCTAAAGATTTTGCACAATTTTTTTTTTCTTTTATCAAACCTATTGCCACTAAAATAATAGTCATATAAGAATGTTTCTTTTATCAAAACCTATTGCCACTAAAATAATAGTCACCTAATAATATTCATCCTTCCAAAAAAAATATGGTGGGAAATTTTAGTATTCCTGCCCTACTTTAAGCGAGAAATATTTTTCATAATCGCTGTAGATTTCTTTTGCTACAAAATTATTGGTCGCCCAAATTAAGTAATAGTCCCTAGAGAATACACAATTATTTTGGTCAATCTGAATAACTTTAGGCAACAACTTCATTTTTTTAGTCGCTAAATATCAGCTTGAGTGACTATTTTTTTGGTCTCCAAAATTTTGTGGCCTAAAGCCCTTATCCTTGTAGTGAGACTGCCGAAAATATGAGTTGGCACAAGCGACAATAGACCGAAGGAGTGTTGGATCACCCATCTGATGGAGAAGCGTGGAAGCACTTCGATCGAGCATATCCTAATTTTGCTTCTGATGCGTGTAATGTATGGTTGGGGCTCTGCTCTGATGGTTTCACCACATTTGGTCTTTCAGGCTCCTAATATTCATGTTGGCCGGTAATACTCACTCCGTACAACCTACCGCCTTGGATGTGTATGAAGACACATTACATGTTCTTAACTATTATCATCCCCGGTCCGAATAACTCGAAGAGGAACATCGACGTATACTTACAGCCGTTGATAGATAAGCTGAAGCAGCTATGGAAAACATGGGCGTACACGTATAATGCTTCGAAAAAACAAAATTTTCAGATGCGGGCAGCACTAATATGGACAATCAACGACTTTTCGGCTTATGAAATATTATCTGAATGGAGCACTCATGGTCGGCTTTCATGTCCGTATTGCATGGACCGCACTAAGGATTTTCGATTGAGACACGAAAAAGCCATGCTTCTTGATTGTCACCGACAGTTCTAGCCGAAAGACCATCCGTACCGTAGGAACAGAACTGCATTCTGTACCGGTACTATGGAAAAGGGCGATCCACCGCCAATGTGGTCCGGAGAGGACACATAGGAGCAAGTAAAAGAAATTCCAAGTGCTATTGAAGATCCTACAACGAGCAGCCGTTGCGAGGGATTTGACGAAGATCATAACTGGACCAAAAGGAGTATATTCAGGAATCTGCCATATTGGAGCACAAATCTGATTAGGCATAACCTTGAGTCATGCATATCGAGAACGTGTTTGATAACATAATTAATACTGTAATGGACGTCAAGGAAAAGACAAAAGACAATCAGAAGGCTAGATTGGACTTAGCCGAAATATGCAGACGCCCTATATTGCACATGATAGACAACGGGAAGGGAAAGCTTTTGCGGCCTAAGACAATCTACTCGCTGGACAAGGAGGACAAAGTGAGACTGTGTAGATGGATCCAGGACTTGAAATTTTCGGACGGATACGTCTCCAATCTAAGAAGATGTGTCGACATAAAGGAGTGTAAACTGACCGGAATGAAGAGCCACGATTGCCACATATTCATGGAGAGGTTACTTCTTGTTGCATTTCGAGAATTATTACCGCCGATAGTCTAGGATCCATTAACAGAGCTTAGCATATTCTTCAGAGATCTTTGTTCTTGCAAGTTGCTCGTCGATCGTTTAGAGAAGCAAGAGAAGGACATTGTGGTAACACTTTGCAAACTTGAGAGAGTTTTTCCTCCTGTATTCTTCGACTCAATGGAGCATTTGCCGATTCATCTTATCCATGAGGCTCTTGTTGCTAGACCTGTCGGTTATCGTTGGATATACCCGTTCGAGCGACAGTTGAACCACCTCAAGAGGAAGGTGAAAAATAAGGCACGGGTGGAGGGTTCTATTTGAGAATCATATGTCCTTGAGGAGATTTCAAACTTCTGTTCCATGTATTTTCAGCCTCATATTGCTACAAACAGAACAAGGGCTCCCAGAAATGACGACGGCTATGAAGTTGGTATTGAGGCAAAGCTGAAAGTATTTACTACCTACGGAAAACCATCTTGTAAAATAAAAAAGATATCTAAATGACGACGAGGTTAGCGCTGCAATGTTATATGTATTGCTCAACTGCGACGAGAAAGAAGTGGACAAGCTAGAGGGGTACGTAAAATTATTTGCGTACTTTGTTGCTTCTGAATATAATATACCTATGTTTCGTTGCTTTTCAGCATGTTTAAGGATGAGGTAACATCCAACAATCCGTACGCAACCGAGGAGGAAGTAGAACATCAAATAATACTTCATTTTCTTTTTTGGTTGAGAGCATATGTACGGACGTAGTCACTATTTACTTTTTCTGTATATTTATACTTGCACATAATAATTAAGTTAGCATTGTTTATATGGTATTTAGGTTGATCGTCCGGAGGCAATCCTTGAGAATGAGTATATTAAAACTCTAGCCAAGGGGCCAATTTATCAAGTGAAGACCGGCCAAGTTACTGCGTAAATGGTTTCAGGTTCAAGTCAACAAATGCTCGAATAAGAGACGACTTCTTGGATTTGGATTCTATGAAGAATAGCTATTTGTGCATAAAATCTTGAAACTATAAAGACGTCGACCCAGGCAATGACTTCTTTGGCATCTTACGAGAGATTGTGGAACTGACATATAATTATGCTATAGAACCTTGTAAGATCGTCTTGTTCAGATATGACTGGTTCGATCCGATCCAAGGTCGAGCTTGGAGAGTTGACAAACATAGTCATGTTGACATAAATTATCGCCGTCAATATCAAGCTTATGAGTCGTTTGTTCTAGCAAGCCAGGCTCAGCTAGTTTACTTTACCAGCTATCCAAAACGAGGAGCCGAAAGATCAGATTGGTGGACAGTCTGTAAGACTAAAGCTCGAAATACCTTCGATGTCGACGAGATAGCTTATCAGGAAGACGAACTACCTCTTATTACAAATATTGTTGATGTAGACTCAATGGAAGTTCCTCATGACATGTTTCATCAATTGGAAGAGGTAGAAGTATCATAAGAGGAAGAGGAAGTTGATAGAAGTGAAGAGGAAGAGGAAGAGGAATCGGAACAAGATGAATTTTCAGAAGAGGATTGAATATGTTTAATTTTCAGATGTAGTATGGTTTACTTTTATTTTTTCAGATGTAGTATGGTTTACTTTTGTTTTAGCGACGTTAATAAGCGACGTTTTCAGATGTAGTATGGTTTACTTTTGTTTTTTCAGATATAGTATGGTTTACTTAGCGACGTTTTCAGATGTAGTATGGTATATTTTGTTTTTTAAGATGTAGTATGGTATACTTCTGTATTTTTTCAGATATGGCTCGACGTGGATCATTTGGTTCCGGTGCTGGTGGGAGTCGATGTAACTCCATTTTTCCCATTTTAGTGGAATTAAAAAAAATTCATTCCTTTTCCTATAAATATATTATATGAATACTTGGGAGGGAAAGTATTTGGGCGCAGAATATATTTTTAAAATAATTCAAAAGTTTGTTACAAGTAACTTTGTGGTCCCTACTCAGTGTTTAAATGTTATAATTGATTTTTTTTTTAAATACTGCAATTAACGAAAAGGGGAGGGGGTTTTCACAGTTTTTTCCTAGCTCTATGTAAATCTTCCGAGCGGGAGGGGGGGTTGTGCAAAGTGCACACTCTTTTCATAACTGTAGAGAGAGAGAGAAGTATTATTTCCTTCTCATTTTTTTTAGAAGCTGAGCCTCTCGTTTTCCCAAATCCTCTCCAACCCTAATCCCAAATTCTTGGCGATGGCGGCGACGATGATCTCTCCACCGCGATGATTCCTCCGGTGGCGGTGCAGAGGTTGGTTCTCCGACGACGAGTCTGCGACGACGCTTAATCATTCGATCCCGACGATCGACAGCAGCTTATTTCATCCACAGCGGGCGAGTCCACCGGCGAGTGGCCCTATGGTGAATGGCAACCGAGCTAGTCGACACGAGCACCCCCATGGCGGCAGCACAGGGACTTCCTCCTTCTCGGTGGCGCATGGTTGAGTGTCATCACTCCATCAGTCGGTTCTCCGACGACTGGGCCCGACCTCCTCGAGTATCGTACGGAACTGCTTCCGGTGACATCGGTGTATAGACCATCTTCTTCGATGATCCACACCAATATTATTCTTCTTTCTTTGTCACAAATCTTCTCGCGTGGATCACGACGTTGCTACTGCCAGTCGATGATCGAGGTGAGATTTGATTCAGTTGTTTTGATTTGTAGAATCGTTGCTTTGGTGTCTTGATAATGGGTGTTAGTTTCGTTTGTTTTGATCTGGACTCTGTTTGTCAAGAATATCTGATGATCGGTTCTTTCTAGTTAAATTTCGATCGGGATGTCGACTTGGAAGAGTAGTTGATCAATCCGGTTGGGGTCTTGAGATTTCGGAACCAATATCGATGATTGGGAGCTCCTTCATCCAGTTTTGACGAACGTCTGAGCAGTGAATTCTTGAGTTCACATATCATGTGAGGCTCAGTTGGACGCATTTTGGCATTCCGTCGAATTCTCCTTCAGGTATATGCACTCTTCCCCTTGATTTAGTTTTCCAGGTCAAATTTGTTACGAGTTGTTCGATTTTGTGCATATGTCAGGATCTGTAGATTTGGGTGGCGTGTTGCTATGTTACATAGAGAGGAATGTTGTGTTCATGTTCGTGTGTGTGCGTGATTGAAGCTGGTTGGAGTTCAGATAGATTTTTATGTCTATTTCTTTCGGTGTGGTTCGTGTCCAAGCCTGGGTACCGTTCGTGTCGCATTCGTGAGTACCAGTTCGTGTCAGCATGGCGTGTCGGGGATAGGATGGGCTTGGCAACCTGGGAGCAGTCTAAATTGTCTTTTTGAATCATTGAATTGAGTTAGTTTATGCATTTTTACTTTAGAAGTTTGGTCGTATAAATTTCCATTTTGTTTATACTTTTGGGTTGGTTGTGGAGGAGGATAGATGCGGATTTATACATATATATTTTTTATTTTGATTTTGATTTTGTTGTAATACTCTATGTTGTTGTCCTCTCTAAATGTAGAACTTTGGAGAACCATAGCTATTTGGTTGCTCGGGAGTTTTTGATAACTAAATCTGGTGGAAACTGTAAGGGCAATCTAGTCTAGTAGAGCTCATCTGTAGGTATGGTTTTTGTCTATTCATTTCGTATGGTTGAAGATTGTCCGGACTCAGTTTAGAGGCTGGACCCTGCTACATTCGATCAGAGATGTGTATTGCATTTAATTCACTGCTCAGGAGAACTTAGATTTAATCTTGAGTTGTCAATAGATTTAATTTCTAGGTTGTAATATTATTTCAGCTCAGGTTACAGACGTAGACTATGGGCTTACTTTGTTTTCTTTCTGTCTAACCCTTTTAGAATAGGAGCATGGTTAGAATGTTGGACTTGGGTTCGTGTTGGGTTGGCAAATAAATAGTTGGACTTGGGTTTAAGAGGTGATTTTGTCTTCGATTGGTACAATTATGGCAAGTCTTTGGGTTTTAGTTCTTTTCTTGCTAGCTTCGATTTCGTGTATAAGTAAAGCCAGGCTTGACTTGGTCGGTTTAACAAATAAATTCTTTATAATCTAAAACTCAAATTCTTATTTTGTTTGGCCATCTATTTACTCCAGTAAATTCTAATCTGGGAGTAGGGTGTGTGGGGGATTATTGGCATATTAGTTATTCTAATATTATATAAAAATTTCTTTTACATTCCTTGGTAACTTTAGTGCAAATATTTTAGAGTTTGTATAATATTTGCCCTTTTTCTTTAGCAACTATTTTGAATTGGTAATAGTTATATTCAATTACTACTTTACAAGTTTGCTAAGGGGTATAAGTGATTGATTAAATAGATAGATAAGATATTAGCAAGCTGGGCAATGTTAGCTAGTATTTATAACGAATTAGATTGGGTCATTAGCTAGTTAGCAGTTTTGTTAATGATTTAAGATTAACCAAATTATACCATTATCAGGAGGACATACAGATCATCTTTATACTACTGAGCACCCGGCAAGGCAAGTACTTTTCTACGGTTTTGTGCATTTACATTCTTGTACCCTTTCTTGTGACACGTCATGGCACGACATCATGTACTCCTGTATTCCTGTACCCTTGTTCTTGTACTTATTAGTGTCGGATGGGGAAATACACAAGCCATGTGACCAATCCCGATTACTATATCCCTGTGCCTAGCTTAGGCCTCGCACTATGTACGCGGGTCCTAAGTCGTACCATATTCATGTACTCCTATACATGTTCTTACCCCAGCCGGTCACATGGACTAGATGTATTTCGATATTGTGCACTTGTCATGTCTGGTACTTCAGGATTATAGTTTTATTCATGTACTTTATATGTTCCTGTACTTTACATTCATGTACTATAGTTCCTGTACTTATTTCATGTACTACTTTCCTGTACTTTTATGTTCATTCCTGTATTTCATTTCCTATACTCCTGTACTTTGTTCATATCATGTTCATGTTTTATTACCTAGAACTGTACTTTGCTCCGCTCCTGAATAGGATATGTTGCAGGTATGCTTGCAGGACATTGTTCTACTCTATGGGCCAGAGCCCAGGATTTAGCAGAGCAGGATAAGGTTTAGCTTGAGGCTTCAGGTTTAGACTGTTAGTCTTACTTTTAGATATTGATTTAGAATTCATAGTACATTTCACTCTTGATGACTCGTACGCTTATATATATAGAATTGTGGATTATGGTGATCATTCTGGGATACGCTTTAGATGCTGTGATTGTATACTTTCATGTTTATCTGTTAGATTTCTCTAGTTTGGTACAACTTACTTCGTCGTGTCTAACAACGAAGGCTGGGCGTGTCCGACTCGTGTCCGATTATTCGGGAGCGGGTCGTAACATATTTTTAGTGGTGGCCCATGCAGGTCTATCCTAATGGTACCTAGGTATTAGTGTACTATTGGGGGACTTGATTACACTAGAGAAACTTGATCACAGCATAGGAAAAATCGAAAAATAAGGGTATATCAGGTATATTGATATTCCATAAACACTTGTTGTATTTAGGTCTATGTTATTTAACAGTTTTTTATTTTTCAGATAGTTCAAGCACGCAACACCGGAACAGTCGATCCATCTACACTTGAAGGTTTCGAGCTCACACTTTCTATCGCCCTACTATCCCCATGGGTAGTACGTAGTTGACGGAGACGCTTCAAGAGTCCCTCGACACCAGAGGGAGCAAGCCACCATTTTTTTAAGCCAGATTTGTGGGTACACTCTCCGAGCCATGAAGGACTTTTGATTTTCAGACTCTCAGACATTGGACATCCCCGACACCGAGCGCATATTTTATCGAGGAGTAAATCGAGAACCTGGAGCTGCCACTGAAGATCATACAAATCCTTGAGGAACCGACTTCTCTGAAGATTGGAACCACTAGCCAGGAAATCTAGAATATAACACAGATAATGGAACGAGACGGAAAGCTGAAGCACATGAGAGACATGAAGACTTATGACGAAGACATCAACTACCCTGGACCCATAAAGCGTCGCAACACTCAGTCAGCATTTCTTCGGTCACATCACCAGTCGCATCATCGAAAGCAGATCTCAGCAGCCAGTACACCAGTAGCCGTATATTCCTGTCAGAGCCCTGTATTTCAGCCCCAGCAGGAGAGACGACGACCACTTGCACTTTCTGTCGCCACCTAGGACACCACAACTACAAGTGCCGCAAGAGACCGAGGTTATGCTTTTTCTACGGATCGCCTGCCCATCAAGTCAAGGATTGCACGGAAGTCGTTGATCATACTGCCCAAGGACGAGCACGAGGAGCACTAGTACCACAGGAGAAGGACCCACCTCTCCAGTTTCAGCGATCACGTGGAGCACTACCGCAAGGACCAGCCTACGTCAGGACAGTAAAGAAGATTGAAGTGATTCCAATCCCGGAGGAAATACTGAAAACGGATTGAAGACAGAAGATTTCTTTTGCATGGTTGGAAAAACCATGTATCTTGATTAGCAAGCAAGTTTTTCTTAAATTTCTTCTAGCATCTAGACCATTTCTTGAAACTTCTTTTTTTCTATTTTGGAACCTTGGTCGCTATTCGAGATGTATTTGGAAAGTTGTTTCCATTCTTGTTCGTAACTCTGCTCTTATTCGAGGTTTTCTTTCTACTCGATAACTTGTTTCCTATGGCATCGTTTCCTAATTCAAGATTTGGTTCTACTCGAATTTTGTTCCCTATTCAGACTCTGTTGATATTTAAGACTTTACTTCAGGATTATCTTCCTATTCAAACTTATGCCATTTCAAAACCTTGTTTGAATCTTGCTTCTATTCGAGATTTCAATTGCAGATTTCGTTTTCTATCTTTGAAATTTTGACTCGTTCCTATAAGATTTTATTTCTCATTCGTGAATTATTTTTATTATTATTCTATTCACGATCTTGTTTGATCATGTCCCTTATTTTGAGATTTCACTTGTTTCATATCCGCTATTTAATACCATGTTTTCATATTCATTTTTCACGACTTTGTTTTCTATTTTTTGTTCCCAACTTTGTTTCGATCTTATTTCCTATTTGGGGTATCGCTTGTTTCATGGATATTTGTTTTCTATTCACCCATTGATTCTCTTTTCCTATTCGTAACTTGATTCCATTCGAGATTTTAAGATCATGTTTTCTATTTTCGAGACTTTGTTCTGTTCGTGATTTTGTCTTATATACCCAAGATTTTTCGGACTTTGAAACTCCAGTTCCTACTCGTGACTCAATGAGCCTTGTTCCCTATTTGATGTCTTGTTTCCTCGTCAAGATTTTCTATTCGAGATTTTATTTCCTAATCACGACTTTGTTGATATTGGTTTTCCAATTAAGACCTTGTATTCTATTGGAGGTTGTTTTTCCTTCAAAATTTTGTCTGAGGTTTCGTTGTTAATTGAGATGTTGTTGAACCTTGTTTCCAGTACGGAATTTTAATTCTTATTTTGAAACTTGTCTCCTATCTAATACCTTGCCTCAGTTCATGCTTCGAGACTCTGTTATCCCTTCGGGATAATGTCCCATATATGGAATCTTGTTACCATTCCAGATATCAGTTAAAATTTTATTATAATTTGAAACTTCGTTCCCTGTCTGAAATTTTAAATCTCCCTGGTTGCTCTTTGTACTCACTACTCTTTGATTGGATTCCGTGTTGCTTCATAGTACCTAATAAACCCTTGTATTCTAACAGACAGGTAACCTCACCATTTTCGTTACTTGGACTATGAGAACCAATTTTGAATTCCTTGAACCCTTTGGAAATTCCATAGATAAGGTTGAGAGACTATTCGACGATCTACTGGGGCGTGGCAGTTGCGCGCTGCAGTCATTATCTGGACTACGGACACTGAGAGTTCACTGCTGCCAGCAGCGCACTGGCGAGGCAGGAACTCTAAGTTGAAGTGATTCCAGACATTCATAGGTTTTCGAGTATTATCGATACTTTGTCAAAATCTTCATATTAAGATCTCTTGAGTTGCTTCGTTGATAATTGTTTAAAAATAGATAAAGTTGATATGTTATTCGATAACATATTGTTATTTAAGTCATGGAACCGTAAGTTCACTGCAGTCAGACATACACTGGCGGGGCAGGAATTCTAAGTAAAGTGACTTCAAATATCTATATGTTTTCGGATACCATAGAAACTATGTTCCTTTCCCTATGATTATTGGTTTTCAAGAATCACAGATCCTTGCACGTTCATCCTGATTTGATACTGTATTCCTTGAGTATTTCGTACGTTTCCTCAATCAACCCTTGCTAATTTTCCTTCTAACATTTTATCGTTAGATCATCGATTTCCTCAAATTATACATTGCCAGATTTTAATTCCATACTTCGTTCATGTCTTATCTAAACTTCAATCTTAAATCATGTCTATTTGACCATGATTTTCCTATCTTGTCCTAGTCCACTTGTGTTAAACTATCGATTTTGATCGTACTTAATAATTGTGCCTTCATGATTTTGTCCCTCTAAGTTGTAATTGAAACTTCATTCTATCTCGTGCCTATTTGATTCTTGATCATTGTTTGATCGTGTTATTCCAACTCCTTGTGTGTAATTATCGTACATGGTCTCGAGGCTCAAAGAGCGTCTCAGAGTTGCACAGGATCGGCAGAAGCACTGGACGGACAGCAGCAGACGGCCATTGAAGTTCGCGGTTGGAAATAGAGCGTTCCTGAAGATCTCATCAACTAGAAGCGTCATTCGTTCGGCAGAGGCGGGAAGCTCAGCCCAGATACTTCAGGCCCTTCGACGTGACGGCACGGATTGGCGAGGTGGCATACCGATTAGCGCTTCCAGCCAGCTTGGAGGGAGTACACGACGTTTTCCACGTGTCCCAGCTTCGACGCTACATTCCAGATCCAAGCCATGTGGTAGACTATTCAAAGCTAGGGGTGGATCCGAGCTTGACCTACAAGGAGCAACCAGTAGAGATCCTGGATCGGAGGGAGAAACGCTTGCGGAACTAGACTATTCCACTTGTCCGCGTCATGTGGAGACACCACACTCCGGGAGAGTCCACATGGGAGTGCGAGGACGAGATGCGAGAGCGCTATCCTAGTTGTTGCTTGATTGTATTATTGTGTTTGGAAATTCTATTTTCAATAAATGACTTGCGCTTAAATCTTTTGTGATTCTGAGATTTACATTGTGGGTCTTCGAATTTCGAGGACAAAATTTTTTAAGGGGGAGAGATTTGTAACTCCACTTTTCCCATTTTAGTAGAATTTAAAAAAAATTCATTCCTTTTCCTATAAATATTATATGAATACTTGGGAGGAAAAGTATTTGGGAGCAGAATATATTTTTAAAATAATTCAAAAGTTTGTTACAACTAACTTTGTGGTCCCCACTCAGTGTTTAAATGTTATAATTG
Organism: Iris pallida; assembly: GCA_029216955.1. NCBI lineage: Eukaryota > Viridiplantae > Streptophyta > Magnoliopsida > Asparagales > Iridaceae > Iris > Iris pallida. Next base: position 13,561,322 of record JANAVB010022600.1, on the reverse strand, counting down.
ATTTTTTTTCTTAAATACTGCAATTAACGAAAACGGGAGGGGGGTTTCTGAGTTTTTTCCTAGCTCTATGTAAATCTTCCGAGCGGGGGGGGGGGGGTTGTGCAAAGTGCACACTCTTTTTATAACTGTAGAGAGGAGAGAGAGAAGTATTATTTCCTTCTCATTTTTTTAGAAGCTGAGCCTCTCGTTTCCCCAAATCCTCTCCAACCCTAATCCCAAATTCTTGGCGATGGCGGCGACGATGATCTCTCCACCATGACGATTTCTCCGATGGCGGTACAGAGGTCGGTTCTCTGACGACGAGTCTGCGGCGACGCTTAATCGTTCGATCTCGACGATCTGCAGCAGCTGAGTTCATCCACAGTGGGCGAGTCCAACGGCGAGCGGCCCTATGGTGAACAACGACCGAGCTAGTCGACGCGAGCACCCCCATGGCGGTAGCGCAGGACTTCCTCCTTTTCGGTGGCGCATGGTTGAGCGCCATCACTCCATCAGTCGGTTCTCCAACGACTGGGTCCGACCTCCTCGAGTATCGTGCGAAACTGCTTCCGGTGACATCGGTGTATAGTCCATCTTCTTCGACAATCCACACAATATTATTCTTTTTCTTTGTCGCAAATCTTCTCACGTGGATCACGACGTTGTCACTTCCAGTCGATGATCGAGGTGAGATTTGATTACAGTTGTTTTGATTTGTAGAATCGTTGCTTTGTGCCTTGATAATGGGTGTTAGTTTCGTTCGTTTTGATCTGGACTCTGTTTGTCAAGAATATCTGATGATCGGTTCTTTCTAGTTAAATTTCGATCGGGATGTCGACTTGGAAGAGTAGTTGATCAATCCGGTTGGGGTCTTGAGATTTCGGAACCAATATCGATGATTGGGAGCTCCTTCATCCAGTTTTGATGAACGTCTGAGCAGTGAATTCTTGAGTTCACAGATCATGTGAGGCTCAGTTGGACGCATTTTGCATTCCGTCGGATTCTCCTTCAGGTATATGCACTCTTCCCCTTGATTTAGTTTTCCAGGTCGAATTTGTTACGAGTTGTTCGGTTTTGTGCACATGTCAGGATCTGTAGATTTGGGTGGCGTGTTGCTGTGTTACGTAGAGAGGAATGTTGTGTTCATGTTCGTGTGTGTGCGTGATTGAAGCTGGTTGGAGTTCAGATAGATGTTCGTGTTCGTTTCTTTCGTTGTGGTTCGTGTCCGAGCCTGGGTACCGTTCGTGTCGCATTCGTGAGTACCAGTTCATGTCAGCGTGGCGTGTTGGGGATAGGATGGGCTTGGCAACCTGGGAGCAGTCTAAATTGTCTTTTTGAATCATTGAATTGAGTTAGTTTATGCATTTTTATTTTAGAAGTTTGGTCGTACAAATTTCCATTTTGTTTATACTTTTGGGTTGGTTGTAGAGGAGGATAGATGCGGATTTTACATATATATTTTTTATTTTGATTTTGATTTTTTTATAATACTCTCTGTTGTTGTCCTCTCTAAATGGGTTGAACTTTGGAGAACCATAGCTGTTTGGTTGCTCAGGAGTTTTTGATAACTAAATCTGGTGGAAACTGTAAGGGCAATCTAGTCTAGTAGAGCTTATATGTAGGTATGGTATTTGTCTATTCATTTCGTATGGTTGAAGAATGTCTGGACTCAGTTTAGATGCTGGACCCAGCTACATTCGATCAGAGATGTGTATTGCATTTAATTCACAGCTCAGGAGAACTTAGATTTAATCTTGAGTTGCCAATAGATTTAATTTCTGGGTCGTAATATTATTTCAGCTCAGGTTACAGACATAGACTATGGGCTTACTTCGTTTTCTTTCTATCTAACCCATTTAGAATAGGAGCATGGTTAGAATGTTGGACTTGGGTTCGTGTTGGATTGGTAAATAAATAGTTGGACTTGGGTTTAAGAGGTGATTTTGTGTTCGATTGGTACAATTATGGCAAGTCTTTGGGTTTTAGTTCTTTTCTTGCTAGCTTCGATTTCGTGTATAAGTAAAGCCAGGCTTGACTTGGTCGGTTTAACAAATAAATTCTTTATAATATAAAACTCAAATTCTTATTTTGTTTGGTCATCTATTGACTTAGATTATTGGCATATTAGTTATTCTAATATTATATAAAAATTTCCTTTACATTCCTTGGTAACTTTAGTGCAAATATTTTAGAGGTTGTATAATATTTGCCCTTTTTCTTTAGCAACTATTTTGAATTAGTAATAGTTATATTCAATTACTACTTTACTAGTTTGCTAAGGGGTATAAGTGATTGATTAAATAGATAGATAAGATATTAGCAAGCTGGACAATGTTCGCTAGTATTTATAACGAATTAGATTGGGTCATTAGCTAGTTAGCAGTTTTGTTAATGATTTAAGATTAACCAAATTATACCATTATCATGAGGACATACAGATTATCTTTATACTACTGAGCACCCGGAGCAAGGCAAGTACTTTTCTACGGTTTTGTGCATTTACATTCTTGTACCCTTTCTTGTGACACGTCATGGCACGACATCATGTACTCCTGTATTCCTGTAACCTTGTTCTTGTACTTATTAGTGTCGGGTGGGGAAATACACTAGCCATGTGACCAATCCCGATTACTATATCCATGTGCCTAGCTTAGGCCTCGTACTGTGCATGCGAGTCCTAAGTCGTACCATATTCATATACTCCTGTACATGTTCTCACCCCAGCCGGTCACATGGACTAGATGTATTTCAATATTGTGCACTTGTCATGTCTGGTACTTCAGGATTATAGTTTCATTCCTGTACTTTATATGTTTCTGTACTTTACATTCATGTACTATAGTTCCTGTACTTATTTCATGTACTACTTTCCTGTACTTTCATGCTCATTCCTGTATTTCATTTCCTGTACTCTTGTACTCTGTTCATATCATGTTCATGTTTTATTACCTAGAACTGTACTTTGCTCCGCTCCTGAATAGGATATGTTGCAGGTATGCTTGCAGGACATTGTTCTACTCTATGGGCCAGAGCCCAGGATATTAGCTGAGCAGGATAAGGCTTCAGGTTTAGACTGTTAGCCTTACTTTTAGATATTTATTTAGAATTCATAGTACATTTCACTCTTGATGACTCGTACATTTATATACATAGAATTGTGGATTATGGTGATCATTCTGGGATACGCTTTAGATGATGTGATTGTATACTTTCATGTTTAACTGTTAGATTTCCCTAGTTTGGTATAGCTTACTTCGTCGTGTCTAACAACGAAGGCTGGGCGTGTCCGACTCGTGTCCGATTATTCGGGAGCGGGTCATGACAGTCGATGACCCCGACAGTCTCCATCTACCACTCCTACCGACTCCTCATCCTCCCGTACTCCAGTATACACTAGCGGTCTAGTCGCCACAGTGTCTCCATACCCGGCTCTAGCAGTTCGAGGCTAGGGCCTTCTTCTTCTACGCAGCCAGTACCGTCGAGTATTCCAGAGGTCGACCCTACTACTGAGGAGCAGGCCGAGGCCGAGGCCCATGTCGAGGTCGAGGGCGATGGCTTGGCCCACGCCGAGGGCGAGGGCGAGGGAGAGGCCGAGGGACAGGCTGCGGGCAGAGGTAGGGACAGGGGCAGAGGGCGGGGCAGGGCATAGTGCAGCTCCCATTTGAGACAGATCTACCGTGTCTCCCGGAGGGGGATCTGAGGTTGGAGATTTGGGCCTGTACTCGGACCAGACGGTAAGTAAAATTATTGTATTTAATTAGTTTAAATTTATTATAAACTTGTTTAATAAATTTTAGTTTCCATTTTACAGGTATCATCCCTCCTCCGTACACCGGTCGCTGGGTACATTCCTGCGATAGAACTACGGGGGGCCCTGGATCAACTGGAGGGATGTCCCGGCCGACAAGAAGGCCTTCTGGTTTGAGCACTTTTCGGTACGTAAAAGTTTATTTCCTTTAACATTTAGTATGTTATGTTATAACTTACGTACTTCTATGATTTTTTCAGCGGACTTGCTTCTTCCCTCCCCATCGCGTCGTTGTTGTCGAGGCTATATTTTTTAGCGTCGCTAGCAAGCTCATTAGGGACGCGATCCTCGACCAAAAGGATCGTGACCGCCGGGAGAGCCTATTTAGGGTTGGATCTCTGTCGTCGACTGGGCGGTAATGAAGAGGAGATTCGGGAGGAAGCCTACAAGAGAAGTCCGCGAAGTCTAAAAGAGCACGAAAGACGGAGTCGCAGTGGTGTGGTGGATCACGGTCCATCATGGATTTCTTCACCCATATGGTACGTATCTCACCGTATACCCATAATTAATACTTTATAGTAATACATTTCTTTCAACTTAACTGACAAATCATATAATAATTTCGTAACAGGTTGAATCGGAAGAAGACCCGAATATGGTGACCTTGTTCCTCGCCACGCACACGAAGGGGGAGCGGTTCGTAGACGACAAGGCCCGGATACCTACGTAAGTTTTACTTAATGCTAGTTCATTAATATTAATATTTAGTTACGTAGAAAATTCATATAGATGTTATTTCTAGGCCGAGTTTTAGAAGTTTTACTTAATGTTAGTTCATTAATATTAATTTTTAGCGACCACGTGAGAATTCATATAGATATTATTTCTAGGCCGAATTTTTGAGGCTTAGGAAGGCCAGGCCGACACGGTCAGAGGGAGCTGGTGCTAGCACTTCCCAGCAGTCCCCGGCCGCCGTAGCTCAGTCAGATGACGAGCTGTAGATGAGGGCCGTTGTTGGCATGCATAGGGGTACGTACTATGGTACGGGCTCCTATGGTGCCTTCATTGCGTCACAGGCCTCTGTGACCGCCACTAGTATGCCCGACCCCGCACTGACTGAGTTATCGCTCTGCCACCAGCAGACTGTCGATGCGCAGATCGCAGCTCTGCGTGATGAGATGCTGCAGAGGATGGGGGCGCCGCATACAGATGATTCTGCGCTTATCTCCCGCTTTGAGAGGCTGGAGGAGACTACTGAGGCGCGCACAGATGACCCGCGCTACACAGGATGCTACGCAGTAATTGGTCGAGCAGATGCAGCAGTTCCAGGAGATGGCTACGGAGCGACCGTCTGTTGGTACGCCGGGAGCATCGTCTACATCTGGCAGTGCACGGAAGGACATGCTCGTCCATCTGTTGTCACTGGAGGAGTATCAGACGATCCTGACGTTGCGACGACAGTCATCTAGTGGCGTTCCTCCTCCAGCTCCGGCTCCAGCACCGGGTCCAGCTCCAGCTCCAAGCGATCAGTAGTTTCGTTTTTGCATTTTTGGACTGTACTATATTTTTGATTTTGTACGTATTTGGGGATATTTAGTTTTTTCGTTGAGGATATTGAGTTTGTATGTATTTGCGGATATTGATTTGGTTTGTTGAGGATATATTTACATTGTTCGTCGCGGATATTTTTTCTTTATATTTTTTGTATATTCTGGAATGTATTGTGCGTGCCGGTGTTGAGTATTCCACCGAGGGGGTCGGCGAACCCAGGGATTGGATTCTGTATTTTGTATTTTGTATTCTGTTTTTTGCTCAGGCTCCAGCTCCATTTGCATTCTGGAACCTGTTTTTTATATTTTTTAACTTAGCGACGTTATTATTCGTCGCTAAATAGTAGCGTCGTTAATAAATGTCGCTGAAAGTGTCGCTAAATGCTGACGTGGCAACACGTGGCACCAAATTCGATGTCAGCACGTCGTCGCCAAAACGTCGCAGCAGTGTCACTAAACGGCAACCACACAATAACGTCGCCTTTTACGTCGCTAATTAGCGTCAACGTTAAAATATTGCAAATTAGCGACGTTAATAACGTCGCCACATAATGTCGCCCTAGCGACGACGTTTTGCGACGTTTTTTTTCGTTTAGCGACACTTTTTTTCCTTTGTTTCCAAAACGTCGCCCAAAACGTCGCTAAATTCACTTAGCGACGTTTTCACCGGGTTAGCGAAGTTTTGAAACGTCGCTAATCTGACAAATTTTTGTAGTGAGATGATTACGCAGACAATCGAGGTGGTCAGACAAGTCAGAGATCATCTTCGAGTTGCCCAAGATCGCCAGTGCCATTGGGCCGATTCTCATCGACGTCCCCTTGAGTTTTCAGTCGGCGACCTCGTGTTCCTTAGGATCTCGCCTACCCGTGGCGTCATTCGATTCGGCGTACGGAGAACTTAGTCCTAAGTACATAGGGTCGTTCGATATGGCCGTTCGATATCCTTGAGCGAGTAGGTGATGTGTCCTATCGTCTCACTCTTCCGTCGTCATTATGTGAGGCACATGACGTATTCCATGTATCCCAATTGCGACGATATATCCCGGATCCAAGTCATGTCCTTGATCATTCGGAATTGGTTGTTGGTACCAACCTTTCGTATGAGGAAAGACCTCTATCCATATTGGACCGAAAGGGAGGAGGTGCTCAAGAATAAGACTATTAGTTTAGTCCGTGTTGCTTGGGGTCACACTCTTTGGGTGAGTCAACGTGGGAGCGTGAGGATGATATCTTCTCGAGATATCCACACCTGTTTGACTCATGAGGTATAATGTCTTTCTTATGCCTTATGCTTTTAATTCCTTGCTTGCATGAATGATTGTTTGATTGACTGCTAGTCGTAGCTTGCTTATAATTAATATAGCCTTCCCCGACATCTTTAGCCTCTTGATTAAATTCCGAAGACGAAATTCTTTTTAAGGAGGGTAGTTGTCACTCACATTTTCCGTTATACGTATTTTCGTATGCGTATACGAGATTTCTGGCATTTATCAGGTGGACCGTATTAGACTTGTTTTGCTTAACCTAGTCTTGGTTTAATCTTGACTTGGTTTATTTGATGGGTTTGGTTCAATTTGACTTGGTTTGGCTTGGCTTGAGATGGAGAGGGTTGATATATAACCCAACTCCTTCTCTCCCTCTCCTCATTCACTTCTTCATTTACTTCTTCATCTTCATCATTTACTCCTCCCACCTACCAAGTTCTAGGCAAGTGCAACTTGTTTCATGATGGATCTTCTATTTTATTGTTCTTTCTTCTTCTCTACATGATTCTAAGCATCTTTAGGACTTGGAATTTTCGGTTTGGACGGATGGATTTTTGTAGATCTAAGCTTGTAGCCTTTTCGGTTTTCTTGGATTTTATCTACCAAATTTTATTATTTTCAAGTTTTGATTGTTCTATGTTGTAGAGAATTCAATTTTACCCAAAATAGACCTTTAAAAAGTTAGATTTTGACTTTTTTTGAGGAAGTTATGGCCAAAATAAGATTTGGACATTTTCTAGTTCATCTGTCTTGAATCTGGCAGGGACAATGAATAGTGTCGTAGGAATGAATAGTACCGCATGATGAATAGTGCCACAGGAATGAATAGTATCACAGGATGAATAGTGCCGCAGGCTTGTATAGTGACGCATGGATGCATAGTGCCTCAGGCTTGCATAGTGACGCATGGATGAATAGTGTCGTAGGCTTGCATATTGTCGCATGGATGCATAGTGTCGCAGAAATGAATAGTATCGCAGGATGAATAGTACCGCAGGCTTGCATAGTGCCGTATGGATGCATAGTACTGCATGGCTTGCATAGTGCCGCAGGCTTGCATAATATCACAGGAATAAATAGTACCGCAGGAATGAATAGTATCGCAGGCTTGCATAGTACCGCATGAATGCATAGTGCTACATGGCTTGCATAGTGCTGCAGGCTTACATAGTGTCGCATGAATAAATAGTGTCGCATGGCTTGTATTGTGCCGCATAGTGCCTATTTTGGCTGTTTTATGTCCTATTTGGCTGAATTGTTGCCAGAATTTCTCCCAAATCCCAACATGAAAGTTGTAGATCTTTTTCTTGGCTTCAAAATTTGTTACCAGCTATTTTATGCAAGTTTTTCTCATTCATGATAATATAAGGATAGAACACGATAGTGGCCTGTTAAGGCGCACCCTTAACAAGTAACAAGTAACATGACGTGATAGTGGCCCGTCGTGGCGCACCCTTGACAAGCAACCTTTGTATGATAATAATTGATAGTGGTCCATCGTGGCGCACTCTTGATAAGTAAACCTAACATGATAATCTTGATATGCTGCTGTGACGGCTATCTTGATTTGCTAAGTAACTCTTGTCTTGACACTGGGTGTTTGTGCTTGTATAAACTACATGTCTCGTCTTACATCATGTCTAGGACATGAATTTTTGGTTACCACGGGCAGGGATCATACTGAATCTGACTAGGATAATGACTAGATTGATCAAGTAGTTCATGAAGAGATTTTCCAGCTACAGGCAGTCTCGTTATCTGGACGCTATAATTGGACTTGTAGCCTGCCGTCGAGTAGGACACATTTCCAGCATACTGTCATGTGTTGCACCTCTAGGTCACCTAATCCAACTCTCTCAACTTGTGACCCGATAACCTGGATTAAGACTGCAGGGCTTGTGGCTGTTGGAACATCTCGATGCATCTTGTTAGTAACTAAGCTTGTGATAACCCTAGTTAATTAAAGTATCAAGCCGTACTCATTGCTTGGCCGTGATTGATGGATGGAGACCCGTTTAGTCTTGCCTAGACAAGACCAGTGCATGGTTATTTCAGCACATTATTGTTATGCTTTACTCTTGTCGACAATTCGTTGGAGACTAAGCTCTGTTCAGGTGAAGGGTTATAACTCCGGTCCTATTCGTTTACGGGTTGTAACTTGGCTACCGAAATAGTCCCTTAGTTGTCATATCGTTTATTACCTTGTTTTCTCTAACTCATGCATTTTATTATCCTTTATGTCTCATGTGCTAATATGCTAGTTTCAGTTCTTAAGTGAAGTCCCCCTTGTGGCACTTGCTCTTTTTGGTGTCTGACCCAGCTGGTTTTATATGACCAGATTTCGGAGTAGCACCCGAGGACCTTCCAGCCAGATGGTGAATACTAGGCGCAACCCTGACAACGAGTGAATTTTATTTTGCTCTCCCACTCTAATTGTAAAATTATTCTTTTGAGACATTTACCCCGCCGAGCAAGTGTTAGCTCGTGTTGAATTTACATTCTAGTCTGCCTAAGGGCTGTAACATGATTGACAAATCTTAGGGTTGATCATGTATAACTTAAACTCTTGCTAGTCTTCGCATTTTGTATAACTAGCTTCATGATCATTTGAATATGTAATGTTTGGGACGCCTTACTTTGTATGTCTGATGATCTACCATCTTGTTACATTTACTTGCTTGCTTGAAATTGAGGCACTAGGTTTGTTCTTGACCCTAAGAGACTAATGGCTTGTAGTAAACCCTCATGCATCTAGACAGCCGTGACCCTATTGCGAGGTGGGATTCACTTCAATGTAGGTAGCTGGCTGTGTCTGTCCCCCGCTCTCCAGTATTCTGGTTCTGGGACGTGACAGGTGTTGGGGGGGTCACGCACGGGGATGCGGGACGACTGGGTTTGTGGGTTTGAACGGTTTAAGTCATTAGGTTCGGGTTGGATAGGAAGCTAGTGGGATTTAAGTCATGGGCTAGAACTATAACTTAACAAATATAAGCATGGATTTTACAGGCTGCATGCATCTATCTTAATATATATATTATATATATATATATATATATATATATATATATATATATATATATATATATATATATGATTTAGAAAATTTACATAATTGTTTGATTGTTATTACGTTTCGATTTTTGGCCGAACCAAAACCCATATCCAAAATCAATTTTTTTTTTTTTTTTTTAACGTTCTACCTCAGTGTCCAAATGTTTTGGTTTGTGGTTTTTGTCCCCCTTGCAAATACTAGAGATCATATATAACATGTTTTTTGGTTCATGCTCTGGGCATCAATCAACTACTTGCAAATCGGCTTCAAACTTTAGCCGACTCAAATTCACACTTCATCTCTGCACTGTATATCATAGTAATTTGAAATCATCGTGGTCGTACCTTGATCAGCGGAAAACTGATTTGACGTTTTTGAACGGAAAACTGATTTGACGTTTTTGAGCCATGGAAGATTTGACCATGTACTGATGAACCATCCCAAGAATCCAGTCACGTCGTCGACAAAAATCATAGTAGCATCACCTCGAATGATATTGTTGCCAATCAGTGGCACTTTTATCCTTCCAATGGCCACATGGCCACCATGTCTTTCTTTGAACTTTGCCAGGACACATTATGGAGTCTAATATGCTCAATGACAAGAATCATGCACTTCTTTGATACATGTTGTACCGCAACTTGTTTGCACACTATGCATGCCATATTATGTCTCTTGATTTTTGTTTGATTGCATCTCGTATCCGTTGAGAGCTCGAGGATCACAAGGAAATTATATACATAGTTTAGAAGGATGGGATATGGTTTCAAACCGAAAAAAAAAAATTTGTATTTCCGAAGCCGATCGCTTATATGATTCAAATGTCGGTCCAAAACCAAATAGTGCTCACCCTACCTACAGATATGCAAGATCTCGTATGGGAAATATACTAAGATTGCATAGTATTTATATCAATGCATGAATTTGTGTGTAGTATGTAGTATCGAGCTAGCTAATAGCTTCAAAGACACAAGCATCACTATCGAAGGCGATTCCCTTACAGCTACCTGAATACTCAGCGGCGAGAAATCCCTGATTCCCTGGTGAGTTCACGACCTGTGCCAGGCCATCTTTGCTAAGCTAGCTTCGTGCAACAATATCGGATTCATGTTCGTGAGAAGGACGGGCAACGAGGCAACACACAAATTAGATGCGTATGCTATATCCGCCAATGTAACGGCGCGCTATGACTCCCCTCCGGAGAGTGTTACTCTGGAACTAGCTAAGGAAGCTGTCATCCCGAATATAAATGTATGTGAATCAGTTCATTAAGTTCTAATAAAGTTCTTTCCCTAAAAAAAAAAAAAAAATGTGAAACGTCCGCCGAACACACTGAAGGTCTACGGTTCAAGTCCGGGTGAAGCCATATTTTGTAGTTTTTAAACCTTTTTTTTTTCGGTTTTTTTTTTGTTTTTTTTTTTGTTTTTTGTTTTTTGTTTTTTTGCTTTTTTTTGTTTTTTGTTTTTTTGTTTTTTTTGTTTTCGTTTTTTCAGTTTTTTTTCAGTTTTTTATGTTTTTTATGTTTTATGTTTTTTTTTGTTTTTTTTTTTTGTTTTTTTTTTGTTTGTTTTTTTGTTTTTTGTTTTTTTTTTGTTTTTTGTTTTTTGTTTTTGTTTTTTGTTTTTTGTTTTTTGTTTTTTTTGTTTTTTGTTTTTTTTTTGTTTTTTTGGTTTTTTGTTTTTTTGTTTTTTTGTTTTTTTGTTTTTGCATTTGTTTTTGCTTTTTTTTTTTGTTTTTTTGTTATTTTGTTTTTGTTTTTGTTTTTTGTTTTTTGTTTTTTGTACTTTCTTTTTTGTTAGTTTTTTGGGTTTTTTTTTTTGTTTTTTTGTTTTTGCTTTGCCTTTTTCATTTTTTGTTTTTCCCTCTTTTTTCGTTTTTTTGTTGTTGTTTGTACTTTTATTTTAATTTTTTACTTTCAGTTTTTTTTATCCTTTTTATTTTTTTCCAGGAATATTTATATAGTCACCAAACATGTGAACATAAGTTTCCAGAAAATTTAATTACTTGGAGTTTGAAGGTCTCCGGTTCATGTCCAGGCGAAGCCATTTAAACTACCATTTAAACTTTCCTAAATCGTAGCTTTTATATTCTTTGAAATGTCCGACGTAACGTACGAGACTTTGTACATGCAGCGTTACGTGTCATTTGGACCAAAGTCCGATAGAGTCCGAAAAGTCCGTTCGGTCCGATGGGCCAAAGTCCGATAGATTCCGGTTATTAGGGTAGTTCGATCCGGTCCATATTAGTATAAGATCGGACTTGGACTATACATCCGTCTATCCGAGTCCGGCCCGATACAAGCTTGGACTATGTGTCCGTCCGAGTCCAGTCCAGGGCCACAACGTTACATTAGAGTACAGTACTAACTAATTTTATGTACATGGCATTAAGTACCCACATATTGCAGTCATTCATAATTGTTGGTATTGTCTATGAATCAATGTAGATTTCTATTGGACATGGCTAAATCTCTAAATCCAGGACATCAAAACTTCGACAAGCTGCAGTTGTTCTAACGTTGTGTGTTCCATCGCTAAAACTTCGACACGACAGTCTATCAAATAATTTTTTTTTTAATATGTATCCTAAGTGTACATATTAATATATTTTACTAGCAGGTTAGATATTATCATTTCTCTGTGGATATCTTGATATACTAGTTTGGCTGTAAAATTCTCTCTCAAAGCATAGTGTGTTGGCACAATAATCTCCAGCAGCTCTACACATCAATTTTTATAGAACTAGTCCGGACCGATTCGACTTGGTCCGAAAAGTCCGACTCTTGTGGACAAGATTGAGCTTTATAAATAATAATTAAGTCCGACCCGAAATTTTTTTAGGACCAAAAAATTTTTGGCCCATGTCCGGCCCGAGTCCGTACTTTTGGACTTGGACGGCCCGGCCCGGCCCGGCAAGGCCCAATGCCGATCCCTATATTGACAAGGTTTTTTAATTGTCTCTATTATTGCTTTGGGATGTTGAGAAATTTTTTTATTGTCTCATATATATATATATATATATATATATATATATATATATATATATATATATATATATATATATATATATAACATAGGATGTTGTAGATAGGAATAAGTACATTCATATTTGAATTTATTCAAAATTATAACAATCTTTTTGGTTATTTCCTCTGAAACATACAATATTTAATTTTTATAGTTTTTGACCACCACCTAAACTCGAAACCAAACCTCTTATTTGGTTCAGTCCTCGGCATAAAATGGAATAATGCTTATCTCTACCAAAATATCTGCAAGATCGCATATGGGAGTAGTTCACCGATTATAATACGCTAGACTAGATTGTGTAATGTTTATATTAGTGCATGAATTTGTGTGTAGTATATGCAAAGGTACTACATATTAAATGAATGAATTATTAACAAAATGGTTTCGTGGTGTAGTTGGTTATTATGTCAGTCTAACCCATTGAGGGGCTGTTTGATACAAGTTTTAGAGGCTTAGAAATATTTTTTGGATTTTTTACTCATGTTTGATAAGTGTGGGATTATAAATTGAGAGGGGATATGGGGTAAGGGTGAGCATTCTGCTAGTTTGGTTCAAACCAAACAACGAAAAATCGAATAAGCAAAATCGAAACCGTACTGAAATAGTCCATAATCGAATTAAATCGGTTTGATTTTTGGTTTATTCGATTTGTTTGATTTTTCGGTTTATTTGTGCTTATATATATATATATATATATATATATATATATATATATATATATATATATATAAACTAAAATTTGCAAATGACCTCTAGCCTAGTGGTTAAGAGAGATGCATGCGGCCCAAGTGATCGGAGTTCGAGCCTCCAATGGAGGCGAGTTCGTCACAATTACCCATTGCTTCAAAAAAATATATAAACTAAAATTTCTTATTCGATTTTCGGTTTTACCCATTGCTTCAAAAAAAAATATAAACTAAAATTTCTTATTCGATTTTCGGTTTTGTATCGAAATCGAAATATAAAATTTAGTATTTTTAAAACGGAGACCGAACCGAATTTTCAGAGCACCAAGAGGGGAGGTTGTCGTTGTCGAAGGAGTCGACGACGGCATAGCAAGAGGAGAAAAGGCTGTGGCAAAGCACGAGGGGTGGGGGGGGGGGGGACTGCACCGACTGTACACCGCGGGAGCCAAATATCATTTTCGTTCTTGCTTAGGGTGCTAGAGGTGTTGGATATATTTGTCTTATCTTCAAAATTTTGTAAACAAAAATAAATAAAATTAAAGTTATCGGCATCCGAAAAAGTCGCGCACGAAGCACTGCCATAAGAGTAGATTCTGGTTTATGTGCAGGCTTTATCCGAATGCTCCTAGTGGTAAAACCTCCGCTCTACCGTACGTCGTCGCACACGACTCGGGAAGATTGACTCGAACTTAGCTTGTCAGAAGATAGAAAGAATTAGAATGGAAGTGGATGATGAAAATGGAATAAATTTTGTAGGAGGATAGACATAAATTTTAGATAGTGGAAACCTTTTTCACCTTTTCAACAACATAAATGAGACATGTATATATAGGAATCATGTCACAAATCAATATATCCATGGTTTCAATAGATTTCAATGGAATAAGGGTGTGATAATGTGTACTAATGTGACCGTTTTAGGGGGTTAAAAAATGATTCATGATAAAATTTTAATGTGAATAAAGGAGATAATAATACGATGGAAAATTGATTTTTCCACCAATTATTACAACAAAAAGGTTCCGATATCAATTCTCATAATGCCTCCCTAATTATTGTTTTTTTTTGCTGAATTTTTTTGATCTACTGTATAGTTTTTTTTTTTTTTTTTTTCCTTATATCAACACGTGCAGGCTCAGTTAATATTTAATTACATGACTACTCCCAGCTTTATTATTTCTTTGGCTAGTATTTGTTTCTGGTTGGTCCTAGCTATTGTCACAACTATATTTGCTAATGACATAACCTAATAAATAGAATTAATAGAGTTTGATAATGAATATATATCTTTTCCTTGGGTTGAAGTGGCTATTGAACCAAAATGACTAGCTAGAGCGGTTCGTTGTGTCCTGATCGAATTATATATGATGTAACTGAATTTGGGTTTTTATCTCCGAATTCTCCTCTTCTTCAAAGTGTTTTAAGTTTTAACCTTATTAATGTTCGCAACTGAAACTTAAATATTTATTAAAGTGACTTGCATGTATGCTAAATCTTTTCAATAATATTTTTAATATATTTGAGTTTCTACATGTTTTTTTAAAAGGCATAATTGTAACAAATGCGTCCATTTAAAAAATAGAAACTACATATACTTCCATTTCTTTACAAAATTAGCAAATACCTCCATTTAAAATATAGAAACTTCGCATTATTAAAATGTTGTCAAATTTAGTTAATTAAACAGGTACCTACCATGTATTTTAGTCATTTTTTTAATAATTTATACGGAACATGTTTAAAATTTGGCATGCATAAAATTTACGTCCTGATTCAAATTTTACAAAAGTACGCAAGTATTATACGTTTCTGAAAGATACAATTTTTTTTGCATGTAATACAAATTTATTCGGATGATTGCTAACAAGGGGCCAAGCTAGATATTACCGTACATTAAAGTATATATAGAAAAATGGAAGAAAATGGTTTATTGAGCCGCGCAACTCAAACTTGCGTCCTCAAAGTTCCTTGTTCAAGCCAAATCTACCCTCAATCTAGAAGATTACATGAAGGGGAGTATATTAATTACATGACGATTAAATTAATTCAAGAGAAGATTACATTAAAATTATATCCAGTTAAAAAAAAAAAAAAAAAATCTATTCTACTATATAATGTCTAAAGTAATTTTTAGCGTAGAAGTTTTCTTCCAAAAAATATCTTTTATTATATTTACTAATTAAAAGATTAATTAAAATCAATATGGAGTATCTAGGTAAATACAAAATTTGTCCTTTGATATTCCTAATTACAACAACCCTTAAAAGTATTGGGTATATAAAAGGAGGCATTGAAAAACAGATTTTATTTAACATCGTTCATTTATTGACAAATGAACAAATATTGACTACAAGTGTTTTTTAATATTTCTAATAATAAATACGTGCAACGCACATATATATATGCTAGTATGTATAAAAATTACATCCATTAAAGATCGAAAATATTTTCTCAATTTCTTTTCTAAATTAGACGTAAATTTGATTAGATTTACTTTCTTAATTATAGTGATATATTTTATTAGATTTACTTTCTTAATCTTTATACATACATATATGCTAGTATGTATAAAGATACATCCATTAAAGATCGAAAATATTTTTTCGATTTCTTTTCTAAATTAGACGTAAATTCGATTAGATTTACTTTCTTAATTATAGTGATAGATTTCATTAAGATTTTTTTCCTTTCTTATTCGGTTTTCTAGTTTTACTTGACTTGCTTATTTATTATAAATAAGGCACCATTCCTCTATTGTAAAATACATCACTAAAAAAAAAAATCTAATGTATTATGACAAATGAGACTAATTTACTTGGTAATGAGACTCATTACCGTACTGTGTAAAAAAGAAAAAGAAAAAAGAAAAGGGCAAGTAGGACACTTCAACCAATGAATATATGGGTCATTTATCAAATGTCTTCTTCCTCTTCCGGATTGTAATATCCATGCCGAATAAAATACCTCCTAACAACTTCACAAGTTGAAGTACAACACCACTAGCAGCAAGTATCTTACAATCTGCATGTGTAACATGCGATCTTCCTTGTAGTCTTATTTTTAAATGTAGCAGCTACGATTTTATCCAATTTAACAACCCCTGTAGATAGGGGTGAGTGTCCGAATTATTTGGTTTCAATCGAACGAATATAGTCAAAAATCGAACTTCTATGAATCCAAAATCGAACTGAAATTAGCCATAATTGAACCGAACCGATAATCGATTCAGTTTATTCCATTTATCTGGTTTGTTCGGTAAGACTATTTTTATTGTTCAATAGGTGGGATTCAAAGTTGAAATTATGATTAAACTATATAAAAATATATAATTTTGTAAATGTTTTCTTTGTACTTCAAAGTTTGATCTAAAATTGGAGTAATTGTTAAATTATCAAAACTGAACTTTAAAACATACATAGAATTATTATTTTTCAAATATACACATTTTAATCGTTTTATATATATATATATATATATATATATATATATATATATATATATATATATATATATATATATATATATATATATATATATATATATAAGCAAATGACCTCTAGCCTAGTGGTTAAGAGAGATGCATGCGACCCAAGTGGTCGGGAGTTCGAGCCCCGTGGAGGCGAGTTCACCACAAGTACCCATTGCTTCAAAAAAAAAAAAAAAAAAAAAAAAAAAAAAAAAAAAATATATATATATATATATATATATATATATATATATATATATATATATATATATATATATATATTACATAAATGCTTAAATGTTACTCAGTTTTTGATTTTGGACCGAAATCAAAATTAAAACCCAAACCCATAACCGATTTTATTTTAGTATTTTCAAAACGGAACCTAATCTCTTATTCGATTCAAATCTCGATTCAAAACCAAATAAATGCTCTCACCTACCTATAGATATAGAAGACCCCCATATCGAAAATATACTAAGATCGCATAGTATTTATATCAATTGATGAATTTGTGTGTAGTATATGAAACTGGAAATTGCTGAGAAACCTAATTTCGGGGTTGGTTTGTATGAAAAACTTACCCGCAGGATGGATTTTATGAAATGTCCAGAATTATATATTTTCACGTTAAATATTCCAATATTTCCTTTAGATGCGCTGTATTTACAAAACTGCCATATTTATAATACCATAACTACCCTTCGTACAAACTCAGATTTGCATTGCAATTTTCGTCTTCTTCTTCTTCACGAGAGATCTGAATTCAATTGCTCTCATCTTCAGCAGAGATCGCAAAGATCGTTCGTAGTTTACTGTACTTTTCTTCAGTCGAGCTCCGATCATCGCTCATCATCATCATCATCATCATCATGGTAGGGAGATTTGAAGTTTTTAGGCGATTAGGTCTATTGTGGAGAGAAGATCTTCTTCTTCTTTTCCATAAGAGTTAGCATCGTTTTGAAAGAAGAACGAAAAC
Source organism: Iris pallida (assembly GCA_029216955.1). Lineage (NCBI taxonomy): Eukaryota > Viridiplantae > Streptophyta > Magnoliopsida > Asparagales > Iridaceae > Iris > Iris pallida. The sequence goes on along the minus strand of JANAVB010022600.1, from coordinate 13,543,568 downwards.
TCTTGAATTTTTGTTCCTGACAAATTTTTTTTAAAAATAAAATAAAAAATAGGTTTTAGGTTTCTGTCGACTGTTCTTCATCATTCTCCATGTTAAAATTACGGAGAATGACCATTCTCCGTGCTAAAACTATGGAGAATGGCCTTATCCATGTCAAAATAATGAAGAATGACCATTCTTCGTGTCAAAATGACGAAGAATGGTCATTCTCCGTGTTAAAACTACGGAGAATGGCCATTCTTCGTGTAAAAATGACGAAGGGCCTTATCCATATCAAATGATGGAGAATGGTCATTCTCCGTGTTAAAACCACGGAAAATGGTCATTCTCCGTGTTAAAATGACGGAGAATGGCCATTCTCCGTCATTCTAACACGGAGAATGGCTATTCTTTGTCAATTTAACAAGGAGAATGACCATTCTCCGCGGTTTAGCATGGAGAATTGCCATTCTCTGTGATATTAACGGAGAATGATCATTCTCCTGCATTTTATGGCCAGTTAAAATTTTGAAGGGCCATAACTTTTAACTAGGAGGTCAAAACGAGGCCTGGATTGTCGCGAAAAGAGCATATTTCTGTCACGACCCAATCCCAAATTGTTGGGTCGAATCGGATCATGCCTAGCCTGCACCGTTGTGAAACGGCGGCAGTAAGCTGTTTCTAATTGCAAGTATCTTCAACAATAACTATACATTTGTCACAATACGAACATACGAAAATTTTAAAACTTTTAATATTCAACAAAGAGAAGTACAACTGGAATTGAATGTACTGAAATAAAATACTAAATTCAAAGTCTACAAACTCCAACACAATAAAACTAGATAGCTGGAAAAACGACTAGCTAAACGGCCGACTCATCGGCCTCTAGATCTGCGTCCTCCAAGGGGGGCTCTGGCAACACCACATGATATAATACCGGATCATAGTAGCTATTGTACAATAGCTCAGCATCATCAATATCACCTATGGGGGGTCCAGTCAGGAAATGAGCAAGTACGAGTACATATCTGACATTCTAAATAATAATGGAAAGATGCAATTTTAAACAGTTGAAATACTTTGAACAATATTTTCCAGCAATTTTTAGCAATTCGGTATTTGAAACAATGTGATTTGAATAGGTAACGTCTATGACCGGCTTGGGTTGTACAATAGCATCCTAGCGATACGATACGGCTTAACCCCGTGTGTAAGAGGGGTATGCTCGTACAATAATACAATATAAGGGTATTGGTCATAAACGCTACACTACTCTCCCAATATCTCCACAATCAATAATCGAACTCAAGGAGAGAGTTCCGTGTAGCAATATGGTTTAAGCATGCAACATGACAATTACTAATTAAAATACAAGAAAACATAATCGTAACTTGCCTCTGTTTGTATGACTGGATCGGGATGTCGGTACCGGAAAGGAAGTCAAGTACGTCCTCGAAATCCTACAGTTTGAGAATTCTGACTTAGAACCATAAATGAGCCATATCTAGGTGTGCTAGTTGTAATTTCTAGAAACATACCCTAGTCAGGTTTTGAGTTATTAACTTAATCTACCGAAATCCGTCTAACGTTGTAAACTACATTTGTTATCAATTAACATGATAAACAGATTACTGATTTATTGGGGAAAAATAACAATTACAGGTTAATTGGCAAAATTTTGTATTTTAATAATATATCTAAAACTAAGTTTTCTTTAAATGATAAAAAAACATGAACTTGTTAATTGCTAGTAATTTATTTACTTTAATTAAATGTGATAAATTTTTATTAATTATATACAAAATAATTAATACCCAATTATAATTATGCGCCTAGCTACGCCAACAACAAACCAAGAAAAAAATAGAAAATCTACATAACACAATTACAGGGCCACAGAAAATAAAGAAAAACTAGGCTTATGCCCTTACAACAAAATAAATTAAATTAAATAGTTGAGGCGAGCTCTGAGTGCCGTGAAGCGGTCCAAACAGAAGGCCGAGGCCCTGCACCCAAAATAATAAATGCCAGTAACCAGTTCTAAAATAAAATATAATTAAATATAATTTATAGAAATTGGGACGTCTCAGACTTGGTCATGCAATCTCATGTTGCTGGCTAACGCCTCAACGTACAGGAGTATCCCGTAGCGTTTGCGTTTTGTCGAGGCTCATCCGACCGATACGGTCGTCGCCTAAGGGGATACGGAAACCAATAAAACCAACACTTAAAACCAATCAGAAAACCAATTTAATAAACCGTTTGCAAAGACCAGGATTTTAGAAATAGGTTTCGATATACAAAAATTACTGAACATTATAAAGTACTATTTTGAAATACTTTTACGAAAAATTTGGGCAGCACCTCCTCTGTAACTAGGACGATCTAGCCACATAGGCGGTACAAAACCCACACCCACCCAGTCGATACCAAACCAGGGAGAACACAAAATCACAACATAAAGACAATATCCCATTTTAAAGAGTAATAAGCCACAGGCAAAAGCAATTATCCCATAAAGGTAGATAGTCAATACAATATACTAAGATAGAAAACCAAGAAAATGTACGCAACCAGCAACCACTGTCCAAACCACAGAATAACTACGCCGTGATGTACAAACGACGCGTGTATCCCCTAAACACAACAATTAACAAAGCTGATCCCCGTAACGGGGTCAGGACCGCGTCATCATCGGTACGCAACGCGACACACCAACGGGAGGGACACGGGGACACGAAATTATACTCAGATGCTCGGTTAGAGCTCTCAGATGTAAAAATAGATGAAAGAATCCGCACAGATAGCGGGATTGGCTCGGGACAGCACGTACGGGAACGCAGACAGTGCACGGACAACACACAGGAGCCGCGAAACAGCAGATCGGGGCTCGGGGGTACCGATCAGCGATACGGAAGACCGTGGGGTGCGCGGGTCGCGGGCGAAACAGCGGCCAGGGCTGCAGGATCGTCGAAAGACGGGCGGTCGGCCTGGGCGGCCGCGGGGCGCGCGCAAGGGGTCGGCGACGTCTGGAGACGGACGCACCGGAGGGGCCGAGCGGGTCGGGGCCGACGGGAGACGCGTCGCAGGGGGTCGACGGCGTCGGGACACAATGGAGGGGGTTCTGGAAGGGGAGTGGATTATGGGAAGAGGAAGGAGAAGGGAAGGGGAAAGTTCTCTGAAGGAGAAAATGGGTGAGGAGGTTTATAAATGTGGGTGTGTGTGAGGAATGGGGAGAAGAGTGGAGAGGAAAAGTTGTAGGAGGAAGAAGAGTGTTGGTTTATGTGTATGTGTGCGTGAGTGATTTCAGGGGAGAGGGGAACGTGGGTGCAGCTGGGGGTATTAGAAAAGGTTTGGTTTCATTTTTTTATTATTATTTTCTTGACTAAGTATTAGTTAGAAGCTAATTGTTATTTTCAAAAGTCCAAAAAGTGACTTAATAAAGAAACTTGGGTTCGGGACAGGGATCGGGTTCGAATCTCGGGGTCGGACCCCGGACACGGAATCGGGACTGGGCCACAAGCAAAAATCCAATTAATTTATTTTTGAAATTATTATTTCCTGATCCGACTAATAATAATAATAATAATAATAATAATAATAATAATAATAATAATAATAATAATAATAACAAAACTAATCTTAGGTTATGCTAGCAGCCGAAATCCAATAATTCAATAAATTCAAAATTTGCGGGTTTCACAATTTTTGAGGAGCTGGAGATTAAGAGCTTCTCCGTTAGTCAGCCTTCCGAAATTTTAGAATCGTGAAAAAATAATGTTTGGACCTCCGTTTTAATAGTTTTACCGTTTGTCGACCTTTTCGAAATTTTTCGACGAGTTTTTGAAGTAAGGTTTGAAGATTTTTGAGGAGAAAACCTAGATTCGAAAGTGAGCAGCGTATGGAAGAAGGGGAAGTATTTGAAACGTTTTTTTAAGAGTAGTTTCGTGGGTGTTTTCAATAAATTAGAAGGAAGGGCAAAAAGGTCATTCGGAACCCCCTTTATATATTTTTTGCTAATTTTGGACACGCGATGAAATGTTATTGTGCGGTGGATTTTTCATAAAACTTTTTCATTTTTTGGGCATTTCATAAATTTTCCCTATATGAAAAGGTATTTGATAATAAATGATGGAAGCAAGTCAATGGATGGTTTCATGGTGTAGTTGGTTATCACGTCAGTCTAACACACTAGGCTTCGTTTGGTACACTACAATGTCATCGTAATCGAAATGCAATCAAATGGAAAAAATAATTTTTTTCTTTCTTTCCATTTGATTACATACCGATTGCGAATACATTACAATAAACCAAACCGGGTCTAAGGTCTCGTTTGGTTTGCGGAATACAATAAAAATGAAATCAATTCCTTGGCATTTTCTTTCCTTTGAAAATTTATAATTTCTATTGACTTTTCTTTTCGATGTTTGAAAATACCAAGAAATTTGGAAAAGAAAGTGAATAATTCAAGGTGAAAAAGTGATTCCTTACTTGGATGGATGAAATTATTTTTTTCCTAATTTTTCTTCTATTGGAAATCACTTTCATTTCCCAACTCAATGATTCCGCGAACCGAACGAGGCTTGAAGGTCTTTGATTTACTTCCGAGCCAAGCAAATTATTATAAAATTTTAAATTTTGTTAAACAAGTTTATTTATTTCTTTGTTGTTAAATATCGAAATATTTTCAAATGTGGGCATTTAGTCTAGTGCTATGATCCTCGCTTTGGGTGAGAGAGGTCCTCTGTTCAATTCTCGAAATTCCCCAATAACATTTCAAGTTTTTTTTATTGACTCTATTTGCTTTGGGAATTTTTATTTTTATTGAGAAACTTATTTTTTATTGTCTCTACGAGTCCATTTTTTATTTGGAGGGTGAATAAATTCTCTATTTTTGTTAATAACATTTCAAGTTCTTTTATTGACTCTATTATTTGCTTTGGGAATTTTTAATTTTATTGAGAAACTTATTTTTATTGTCTCTACGAGTCCATTTTTGTTCACCCATCAAAAATAGAGTACCCTCCAAATAAAAAATTGGCACGTGTTAAATCCTCTAGTCAAAATTACTTTGAATATTTACAAAATCACTTCCAAAGTGGTTTATGACTAAAGAATTTGACACGTGTCAATTTTTATTGGAGGGTGAACATATATTCTAGCTTTGGTGGGTGAACAAAAATAGACTCATGTCTCTACTATTGTAATAATCAATTAAACTGAAATAGTCAAAACCGAATAAACAGAACTTCTAAAAATCAAAACCGAAATTAGAAATAGCTGAAATTAGTATTTTATAATCATAAACATTGAGTACAATAAAATGGTTTCATGGTGTAGTTGGTTATCATCCATTTAACACACCGGTTTGAGTCCAGATAAAAGCCATCTAAACTTTCCTAAATTATGTAGATTTGTATCAATCCATGACTTTCCTAAATTTTACATAGATTTATTGTTAGATATTTCTTCAATTTTCTTCACTTAAAATCTGCAAACAAAATAAATTACGTAAATGTTACCGGCCTCCGGGGAAGTCGCGCACGTAGCACTGTTCTAAGAGTTAGCTCGGGTCTATGTGCAGGCCGTATCCGAACGCTCCTAGTGGTAAAATTCCCGCTCCACCGAAATCTCCTTGCCGCATACGACTTGGAGAGAGTGACCCCGACTTAGCTCTGCCCAGAGCAACGAAAAAGAACAACAGTAATACGAAGGAGACGAGAATTTCAAGAAGAAGAATTTCTGTGTTCGGAAGAGAAAGAAGCACAGCCTTATATTTTTCTATGGTACCATCGGCTCTAAGTTTCTTCTTAAAGATCCACTTACAACCTATTGATTTGCTGCCTAAAGGAAGATCTGCTAAAAACCAAGTATTGTTCTCCATGATGGAGTTGTACTCATTGTTAATAGCTTCTTTCCAGAAAGGGGCATCAGGAGAGGATATGACTTCTTCATAAGTTGAGGGATCACCCTCTATAAAAAATATGAAGAATCCTTCTCCTAAGTTCTTTTCAATCCTTTCTCTTTTACTCCTTCTAGGTTCTATGACTTGTTCAGGTTGAGAACTGGGTACTGGATCATGAGAACTAGTAGAAGGAATGAGAGAAAGGTTAGAGGAAGATGAAGGGGTTCTATCCTTAAAGGGGAAAATATTCTCAAAGTAAACTGCATCTCTAGCTTCAATAATTGTGTTATTAGAGATTTTATTTACTTCAGAATGGGTTACAAGAAATCTATTGGCATTGCTATCTAGGGCATATCCTATGAATACAGCATCTACAGTCTTAGGTCCTATCTTCCTCTTTTTTGGTTCAGGAATTTCTACCTTAGCTAGACATCCCCAAACTTTAAGATAGTTGATCCTAGGAGTCCGACCTTTCCATAACTCATATGGGGTTTTATCATTAGTCTTACTGGGTATCCTATTAAGAATATAACAGGCTGACAATAAGGCTTCTCCCCAAAGATTATCAAGAGCACCTGAGCTGAGAAGCATGGCATTGACCATGTCTAACAGAGTGCGATTCTTTCTTTCAGCAACTCCGTTGGACTGTGGTGAATAAGGAGCAGTTACCTCATGAATAATTCTATGTTCTTCACAGAAGTTAGTCATATCATTGAGGTGTACTCTCCACCACGATTTGATCTAAGGATCTTAATCTTCCTATCCAACTGGTTCTCAGCTTCAGATTTATAGACCTTGAATCTGTCTAGAACTTCATCTTTGGTCTTAAGGAGGTAGGTGTAACAATACTTTGAATGGTCATTTATAAAAGTAACAAAGTATTTCCTACCGCCTCGGGTCAAGACCCTATTCGAATCACAAACATCATTATGGATAAGTTCTAGGAGTTCAGAATCTCTGTAGACAGATTTGAAAGGTAATCTAGTGTGTTTGGCTTGAACACAAATTTCACATTTGTTTTCATCATCTATAGGAGTCTTAGGGATGAGATCTAAGTTCATCATCCTTTTAATAGATCCTAAGTTCACATGACCTAATCTACCATGCCAAATATTTGAAGATTCAACATTTGCAACAAAAGAAGGATTTGAACTTTTATTCATAGTACTTTAAACAAAAAGTCTATCTTTCACAAGTCCTTTTCCAACAAACAGATCATTCTTAGAGAAAACTACTTTATTGGCCTTCATTACAATTTTGTATCCTGAGGCTACAAGGAGGGATCCACTAACAAGATTCCTCCTGACAGACGGCACATGAAACACATCATGGAGAGGTAGAATTTTTCCTGATGTCATCTTCAGATCTATTCTTCCTCTTCCCACGCCATTGAGCCATCTCCTAGAGTCACACCTCCTCCACCTGATTCCTGATAGGTTGAAAAACAGGAGCGATCAAATGAAACGTGAACATTAGGTCCAGAATCCAACCACCAATCATCAGAATGGAAAGACAGATTTACTACAGGTTGGAAGCTTACAGACCTGAAGGAGCTGGAAGACTCATTCAGAATCATGTTAGCCTATGGCTTGCCTTTTCATTTGAAGGAGTTCTGGATAGGTTCTTTCTTCCTTTGGAAGCAGTTGATGGCTGTATGGTTGGTTCTACCACACATAAAACAAATTTTTTTTTGATCCTGAGTCTGACCAAAGGTTCTAGGTTTTTGGGGGTGAGGGTTTTGGTGGTGATGGTTTTGGTGATGGTTTTGGTGAGGAGGTTGAAAACTCTGCTTCTTTTTGAAGGAGTTTTTCTTGGATTTGAGATGGTTGTTTGATCTAGGTTTTGCATGACTTTCTACAAGGTTTAACTTAGCTGTGGCATTTGACCTAGCTTTGGTCTTGGACCTATATTGCTCTTCTATTTTAATTCTTTGTAGAGCTTGAGAGTATGTAATAGATCCTTGTAGATGTAGAAGGTCCTTTGCCACTTTAGACCAGGAAGGAGGGAGTTTATCTATCAAGCATCCTATTTTGTGCTCAGTAGAAAAGAAAGTTCCCTTGGCTTGAACCTGCCTAAGATATTCTTGGAACTCATCGATTTGGTCATTGATAGGTTTGTTATCTAAGATGACATATTGGTTGAATGTGGTGGAATTGAATCTATCAATTCCAGCATCATCACAACCATACTCATCTTCCAAAGCATCCAGAGTTCTTTAGCGCTTTTATATTCAAAAAATATGTCATAGAGAGACTCAGACATAGCGCTTAAGATTCTGTGGAAGTAATGGTAGTCTATTTCCTTAGGGGTCTTAGGTTTAGAGGAGGAGGATGATTTGGATACCCCTACGTCAGACTCAGTCTCATCAGAATCATTTGAGATGGGTGTGGACCCATCAATGGCTGAAATCAGGCCTAAGGTGGTAAGCCAAAATTTTATCTGACTTTGCCACCTCTTGAAGTAGGTGCCATTGAATTTTGCAGGCATTGCAGAAAAAGTTTCTTCTTTGGAAGTCATATTTTATAAAGTCTGTAAAAATATATTTACTCAATAAAATGGCTTTAAACTAAAATTAACAATTAAAATGATTTTAGTAATAGACCTTTAAAACTTTTAGTTTTTAAGTTTTGATAAGGTTGGGTTAGCTGTAGGGGCCGGATCCCAGCAAGCGGAGGTTCACTAGGAACTATTAAGTACCGGTCGCTTAGACGAATTTTTGCCTTGTTGACAGAAGGGTCCTTTCGGCTTGTTTCCAAACAAATCTCTACTTTAGAACTTTAAAGTTGAAGGAATTTTACTAAATCAATTAATGTTTTATTTAGCTTAAATTAAAATATTGAGTAAAGAAATCTAAAATTGTAAAAATTACTAACACAATGATGTTTGTCTAAAGTGTCAATGTATGAAATGATAAATGATGATAGAAGTCTCAATTATATGTAATAACGAATGTTATTAAGCAATAATTTAATGAGTGTTTAAAGGCTAAACAATATGTATTTCCAATGAAATAGCTTTTAATGATAGCAATTTATAATAAATATTTTGTGTACATATAACAATAAATATATTAAATATATATTTAAGTACTGTTACTAACAGGAATGCTTCCAGGAATAGTAATATATTTAAGTACTGTTACTATTGTAAATTTTGTGAAATAAGCCTAGTGCTAACAGGAATATGTACTGTTTATAATAAATCAATTAATGTATTATCTAATGAATAAGTACTGTTACTATTGTAAATTTTGTGAAATAAGCCTAGTGCTAACAGGAATATGTACTGTTTATAATAAATCAATTAATGTATTATCTAATGAAATAGTCCTAGTGCTTCCAGGAACACTAAATTTTGTGAAAGCTTCTAGGAACATTACAATATTTTGTGAAAGAAAAAAATGATGCTTCCAGGAACAATAAATTATGCGAAAGCAAATAAATCAATTAATGCTTGCAGGAACAGTAAGTTTTGTGAAAGCCAAAAATTTGTGGTTATTTTACTAGAAAAATAATGTTAAAGATTGATTAAAAACTAACTCTTAGATTGTTAGATATTTCTTCAATTTTCTTCACTTAAAATCTGCAAACAAAATAAATTACGTAAATGTTATCGGCCTCCGGGGAAGTCGCGCACGTAGCACTGCCCTAAGAGTTAGCTCGGTCTATGTGCAGACTGTATCCGAACGTTTTTAGTGGTAAAATTTTCGCTCCACCGGAATCTCCTTGCCGTACACGACTTGGAGAGTGGAGAGAGTGACCCCGACTTAGCTCTGCCCAGAGCAACGAAGAAGAACAGCGGTAATACGAAGGAGACGAGAATTTCAAGAAGAAGAATTTCTGTGTTCGGATGAGAAAGAAGCACAGCCTTATATAGGCTGATGGTGGCTCTGTGTAACGTTAAAAAATAATGAACAATAATTTTTTAACGTTACAAAGAAAAACGTGGTGCAATGTATCTGGACGCAATTTTGAATAGTAAACGTTAAGAAATTAAATGATTGTAACGGTCAGAAAAATTAATAGGAGAAAAAAGAGATTTTTGGGTCTCAGTCCGAACCCGAAGAAGGAATCGGATCGGCATTCGGCGCCCGCAGATGTGGGTACGTGCCCGCACCCGTTACGTGCACCGAGCCGAGCCAGACGGCGGCGGCAGCACACACGTGTGGCCCATGGAGCTCTCACACACAATTTTGAATGAGATTAAAGGAGAAAAGGTAATATATACAAAATGGAGAGCCTCCCACTAGCCGATGTGGGACTAAAGCTTAGGAACTTTGAGCTTTTGCTCAATAACAGAGCAGCAGCTAACATTTATATCAATGCATGAATATGTATGTAGTACACGTGCATACTAAAATGTTGTTTGAAAGAACTGTGCCAAAAGTGGTTTCGTGGTGTAGTTGGCTATCACGTCAGTCTAACACACTGAAGGTCTCCGGTTCAAGTCCGGGCGAAGCCACCACTAATTTTTATAAATGTTTGGACTCTAATTATTTGCTGTGACAAAAATTGATTTCTACTTATAGTAAACGAAATGTTTGGGCATTTGTTCTACTGTTATGATTCTTGCTTAGGGTGCAAGAGGTCCCGAGTTCAATTCTCGGAATGCCCCTCTATTTTTATCATTTTTGCTGGTTTTTAGATCTTTTGTATAGTTAATTATTTGTTTAGTTACATGACTACTCCAAGCTTTATTGTTTTCTCTGGCTAATATTTGTTTTTGGTTCATGCTATTGTCACAACTATATTTGCTAATGACATAAGCTAATACATAGATTAGAGTGCCGGAGCAGAGATTAGATTCAACAAGGATGATTATGTCCAGTGCAAAAAATAAATAAGGCCTCGTTTGGTTCACGGTAGGGGTGTGCATCGGTCGGTGGTCGACCTATTTGGTCCCAACCGAAGTCGAATCGAAGTTAATCGGTTTGAAAATAAACAAAATCGAACCAAACCAACCAAATGGTCGGTTCGGTTTTGAAATCGACCGACTTGGTTCGGTTTGGATTGGTTCGACTTGGTCGATTTTGATCACATAAAAAATGGACTGTATATTTTTTTGTGAAACCTCAATCAACTTGCACTTTGCAACAATAAATACAATTCAGCAGCTTCAATCAATTATACATAATAATAAAAAATTATATACATTCAACCAAAAGTCCCTTTCATGTGCACATGAGCAATTAGAAAAGAATAGGAGCTGCCAGCACTCCTCTTTGAGACTAGAGAGAGAGACCTCTTTCAATTTCAACTTGATAAATGGTTGTGATGTGAATAAATGAACCAAACCGATATAATACAACCCAATGAACCCATACCCAACCGGCCAACCCTAATTATTTAACAAGGATTTGGTTCGATTCGGTTTAGACGGTTTTTGGCATAACCAAACCATGAACCGACCGAATCGGTCGGTTTTGAAAAAATTGAAGCCAAACCAAACCAACCAAACTATCAGTTCGGTTTAAAACCAATCGGTTCGGTTTGGATTGGTTCGATTTGGTCGGTTTGACTTAATTGTGCACAGTCCTAGTTCACGGATTCAAGGAAGTAGGAAAGAAAAGTTGTTCCTTTCCTTTGTTTGGTAACCACAAACTTGGGAATCAATTTCTTTTCCTCCTCCTTTTCCAACATTTATTACAAAAGCTATGACAAAAGTAACCATGTGTTATTGTTTATTTTACCATTAATGTTATTTTTTCATAATATTATTTTTATTTTATATGTAAGGATTTTATTGGAACATTGCTATATTTTTACTTTCCTTTCCTACACCAACCAAACAACGGAAAGAAAATGTGACATGAATCTTACTTTCCCATTCCCATGGAAAATACAAAGGAATGCATTTCCTTTCCGTGAACCAAACAAGGCCTAAAGGTCTATTCTCATATAAAAAAATTTCTAATAAAAAAGAGAACTCAAATTATTCAAAAATAACATCAACTAATGAAAATGATTCAACTACAATAGTTTTTAATTGAAATAATATTTGAACGAAAGAAATAAAGTTAAGTTATACAAACAAGCATTTTTTACATCTTCACATTAATATCGTTCTTCTAGCTTTCATAGCTGTAAAATAATCAATAAAGTGTTCATAATCAACAATTTTCAAGAACTCATCTCTTACTGCAAAATTATCAATAAGATCATTCTTGCGAAATGATTGATCACGTGTACGATTTCAATAACTTCAACGTGAAAAAACTTATTTCTGTAGATACAACAGTCACTGCTTTTGTCAATAGAATTCTATAGAAAATGCTTACAGTAGGAAAATAATTAAATTTACTCATGAAATTTAATATGATAAGTACTTGGATGTCTTTTTATAGAAGATCTCGTAAAGTTTCTAGGTACTCAAACAATTCATGTCCATCAATATCGGAGCAATCACCATGTCTCAAAGTGCTTTCTAGGCAACTACAATAAGCTTTCATAATATCAAAATTCGACTTTAAAACATACATAGAATTATTGTTTGTAACATTCGTAGCTCAAGTAATTTTTTAATTTGTGTGCATGTTTATATGCAAATATATATAGTACTATATTAAAAGTTGAATATTATTAGATAATTCAAGGTGTAGACCAGTTTTAGACTTGTCTAGGTGCGTTTTATTGAGTACACTTTCAGCCTAGAAAAGTGGTGCTAATGGCTAGTGTAGACCACTCAAATCCAATCAAATCAACTCCGATCAAGCCCAAATTTGCTCCACACTTGCACAAGATGTAGAAGACCCTAACCAAGCCCTTACTTGACCCATGTGGTACACACACAAGTGTGTGGACAACACACAACTTTAGCTTACATGTATTTTTGGATTTAAGTAGTGACCACCACTTTTAGTTGCCAAAACCACCTCTCACTACTCCATTTCTCCTAAACTTTTGCCATAACCTTCCCCCCTAACCCCCTATAGGCCTATGAGTCATTTTCCCCTCATTCCATTTATTTTCCATCCCAAAACTCTCTCACAACTCGTTGGATTGAAGGTGATTTCAGAATAGGACAGTTGGATAGTGCTGACTTCAACAACATTTTGTACCACGAAAACAATATGTACGAGCCTTGAGTCCTTCACGAAATTTTTTCTTCTATCTCTTATCTTGCATTTTCATATTTTTACATAATTTTTCATAGAGTTTTGACCCCACAAACCTCTGTCGTACAACGATGTGTCCAGAATAGAGTGCTGTCCACGAATTCTGTGCAAAGAATTGGATATGCACACCAAACCATTTTGTAAAACTTCTCCAAGCCTTTCCACCTCGTAGATCTTCGAATTAACTTCAATTTTATATATAATTAGCTATGGTTTTTTGTCGGTTACCCTTCCGAAGAGACATTTTCTAAGAAGTATCCCTGCTGAAATTCGTTGGTGTCGCGGCTGTACAACGATCTAGGGGTGAGTATTCGGTTTATTCGGTTCCAACCGAACCGAATAATCGAAAACCGAATTCGACCGAAACCGAAAAAGCAAAACCGAAACCGAACCGAATTGGTCAATAACCAAACCGAACCGAACCGAATTAAATCGGTTCGGTTTTCGGTTTATTCGGTTTTTTTGGGTTTATTTGTGTTTTTTTTTGTTAATATATATAATAACTAAATATACCTAGATATATTTATTATATACCTATAGTATATACCTATATATATATATATATATATATATATATATATATATATATATATATATATATATATAAACTAAATTTTCTTATTCGGTTTTCGGTTTTGGACCGAAATCGAAACCGAAACCCAAAACCGAAATCGAAACCGAATAAGAAAAATTAGTATTTTCAAAACCGAAAATGAACCAATTTTTTTTTCAAAACCGAACCGAATCTCTTATTCGGTTCGGTTCGATTCGATTTTCGGTTCAAAACCGAATAATGCTCACCCCTACAACGATCCCAAAACGAACATGTAATTTATTTTTCTTGTCATTTTATGATTCCTAACTTTGATACAACTAGATACATTGATTCTTTAGGTAGGAAAGATAATTAAAATATGGAAAAATAATTTAAAAGACGATGAATACGAGTTTTTAATTATAGTATCAGTTCTGTCCACTTTGGTTTGTATGCCTAATTACACATGTTATACTCACTTTTTGTGCTCAAAACCTTCAAAAACATGTAACTATGTTACCCCCTAACTTATCCTATAAATATTTCATGTTATAAATGTGTTTAGGTAGGAGAAAACATTTTATTTTGTCTCATTTCACATAAATTACAAAACAACGACATGTTTTCATGTGCAATATTTTATGTGTAAAATAATATTATTTCTGACCGAAACTTTCACAATTAGGACCATAACTTTACCCCCTAACATGCCAATATTTTATTTTATATAATTGCATGCTAAAATAGGATGGAGCCATGTTTTGTCACAAAAGATGCTATATTCCAGAACTGAAATTCAGTGCTAGAACATTACAAAGTCTAACATTTTATGTACAAATTTTTATCTAACTCTTACAAAACTTTTACCCCATGATTATCACCCAAAATCTAGCCTAGGAAATAATTTACATCATTATTTTATGTTCTAAAATAGGCATTCTAAACGGTTCATTTCAGCGTATACGTTGATGTTAGAAAATATCAATTTCACCTTCGAACGTATGTCTTGACATGTGTTAGATTATATTTTGTTTTGTACTCTTTATTAACATATTTTAACATATTATAATGATGTATTATTAATTATAAAACTATAGGAGAGTTTACATAGGGTTGATACTTTCAAAAAGGTAAGTTATAGACGTTGTCGTGCACTAGAACACATGTAGACAACCTGACAAGTTGTAGGATTGAACGTAGCCAAAACTATCTATAAATATGTCACATTTCATGTGTTAGAATGATTGAGATTAATATTAGTATAAATTACAATGTTAGTTAATTGCTTGGTGGAGACTTGAGACTATAACCATTATAGTGTCACACCCATTTGAGACTTATTTTGGAATTGTGTATAGGGATATTTGTTGCATTGTTAAGACTAGTTGTAGTAAGCGATACACCAATATCAAATGTTTAATAGTATGATATTAATCATGATAATCTAGGTTTACATTTAACCCTTAGGTTAACAAGTTGCCAGATGACCACAATACTATACTAGTTTCTTTTTACTTGTGAATTATAGTCTACCTTATGTATAAATAAAAATGATATTGTGTAAGTATATCAGAATCTAGGATGGATATTGATCTTATATTATATATATAGGTCTTGGATACCAGTTGTAGAAGCATAGAATTTCAGGCGCATCTACAGGACAGAATTCCTATGCGCCTAACATTACATGTGCCAAGGAACATCAAATGAAGTACTTGGCACAACAAGACAGCAAAAGTGTAGACATCAAAAAGATTTTTTATTTTCATATAAAAGTCTATTACATGTCTAAAAAGGGCTTTACAAAGGAGAATTTCTACAAAAAGAAAGAATTCTAAGACTACAGCTAGGCGCAGCAAACTGCCATGCGCCTCCCACCAGGCGCATCATCAGTCAGGCGCATCACTTCAGCGTCTCAGTCAGGCGTGTCTCTTCAGCGTCTCAGTTAGGCGCATCATTTCAGCGTCTTAGCCAGGCACACCTCTTCAGCGTCTCAGTTATGCGCATCATGAAGTCTCAGCATATGTGCTCCACTGCGACCCGATCAAGTGCTTCGACTAATGAAGCATTTATTGAGCAGAACAAGGGTGGGCGATCAACCCCACCCTAGCTGGAGGAAGAGCTCTCCAAAGCCCAAGGAAGAGGAGAGCACCGCAGCTCCGATCCGCGGCTAAAGGAGCAGCTTTCAACACAACCAGAATGGGCAACACCCACTCTTACAGGAGGAAGAGCTCTCCAAAGCCCAAGGAAGATGAGAGCACCGCAATTCCGATCTGCGGCTCTTCTAGCATAACGGAGACATGACTCGAGCATCCCGATCTTTGGATGCAACAGGCACCTTCCGCCTGCCTCAGAAGCCCTCGACTCCGACTTTTGGATGTAACAGTCACCTTCAAGTGCATGAACGAAGACAAGTCGTCGCATCTTTACCCTCGGAAGCATCTTGTCAACAGAATGTGCTCGAAAAAATAAGTTCAATCTGGAAGACGTGAGAGAACAAGAAGCAAACTCTCTCCTTGCCACTATTTATAGGCCGGGCAAATCAAACCCATGCGCTAAGTAGCGGGCTCTCCGAATCCCATACAATGAATTTGCATTTATGGTGATGAACCCGACGCTTCGAATTCGGCCAAGTCAAAACGGCTATTTAAAGCACTTAAAGAACACAAAAGTCGGATCAAAAAAGATGCGTCATGCAAACGGATGTGCCGGTCAGACACCGCGCATCGTACAAACGCGCCCGTCAGTTCCAAGCACCCCGTATGGATGTGCCCAACAAAGCACAGATCCATGCGTCCTAAATCAAATATGGACCCATGCTCCCATTTCGGCTTGTTACCCATCAAGCAATTAATGCTCAAGTGACAGAGTTGGCAGCACATCCCCCGAGGACTGGACAGTTAGCAGCTTTTTCAGAAGACGAAGTGTCGCTGACATCAGCATCATCATTACTTTCCTACGACGGTTACGACCCATGTGGCCGACCAACCACTTGTATGTGCCTCAGCAGCCATGTGCCTGAAGACTCGCATGCGCCTCAAAAGTCGTGCGCCCCGACCGGTTCGTGACTCCTGAAGGTTGTGAGCCAAAGTCTTCTCATGCGCCCAATCCCAGGCACATCCTACCAGAACACTCTCCACCAAATCCAAGATCTTTGAGCCATGGACCTACGACACGTGTCCTTTGACTCAATTCAGCATATGAAGGGGTACTAATCACCCAAGATCTCAGCAACTGAAAGATCCTCTCCCCTGCTACGTGCCAGCCCACAAATGCAGCATGAAAGATTCAACCCACAAATGATGGTGCATCATCCATACGCCTCCCACAGCTTCAACCACGTGGCGTCTCCACGTATAGGTGCATCCTACATATGCGCGCATGAGCAGCCAACCTACAAACTATAAATAGAGGGATCATCTCCTTCTTATGGACCACGTAATATACATACGTACACAGACAGAAAAAAGGCATCAAAGTTATCATCCACAAAGATCGAAAGAGACACTCAATGCCTTCTTCCCATCTGCAAACTCTAGCACCCAGAGCAACTCAGACCTTCAGGAAACTGAAAACCATTGTCAGATCGTCAACGGAGTCAACGCATTACCACTCGTTCCATCGACACAGGGACCTAAATAAATAAAAGTATTCTCCTAGGACTACATCTAAGTCCTACATTGTAATACTGTTCTATTTGTAATTAAAATTGCAATAAAAAGATTTTAATGGCAAACAAACTGGCGACTCTGCTGGGGACCTCTTTCTCCTCCAGTGAGAAAGCTGTGTCACAATCCGACAACGTGAAGGTGGGCTCCTCCCACAAGATACTGGTCGTACGCCTCAACCAACAGGCGTATGAGAAGTTCATCTCTGAAGGCAGCGCAAGTCCTTCGAAGTGGCTGCCAAAGCCGAAGAAGACTCGCCAAGTCTGGATGCGCAAGGTCGAGGCCCCTGGCACCACCACTGAAGGGGATGCGCCAATGCAGTCCACCCTTCTCGCTGACGTCCTCAGCAGCCAGGATGCGTCCACCGGTGCAGTGCATCTCTCGGAAAAATGTGGTGCTGACCACATTTCCCAGCCATCTCCTTCTCAGACAAGAAAGATGCACCGACGGAGCAAGGGTGCATCTAACGCCCTGCACAGTAACTCTGATGCACCATAGAAGGCTTTTGTCTTTGACAGACTCACTCGCTGTCGTGGCGAGGAGAATTTGGGCTCTGAGTACTATGCACCCCAGCGGGCTGGTACGAAGAAGTCCAAGACAGCACGGGCCATGCGTCTCAAACGTGCTATGCCGACAGCAAACCAGAAGCATGCGCTCATAATCATACGCGCTGCTGATGGTAAGCTGTATAAGGTCGACTCGGGTGCTTCTACGCCAGAAACGAACTGACCTTCAAAGTCCTTACCTCACTTGGGCGCATCTGTTGTATTCGCAACCAAGTCGAGCAAGGCAAACTCTGTGGTCTTGAACCCCAGCACCTACATAGGATGTGCGTC
This sequence comes from Iris pallida, assembly GCA_029216955.1. Lineage (NCBI taxonomy): Eukaryota > Viridiplantae > Streptophyta > Magnoliopsida > Asparagales > Iridaceae > Iris > Iris pallida. The sequence continues at coordinate 13,525,528 of JANAVB010022600.1, read as the reverse complement.
TGTGGCTGGTTCAAGTTACTGTAAATGTTGTACCCCAATTCTGATCTGAGCGCATCTTCTGCATTGGTTCGGGGGCGCAGCATTCACCTGACCACCCCGGCGTTTGGCCTTGCCATATGCCTGATGGGGGTGTGAAGGTGGCACTCTCACTTGACCACCCCGGTGTTTGGCCTTGCCATACGCCTGATGGGGGTGCGAAGGTGGCACTCTCCTCTAATGATTTGCGTAATGTGATCAGTCACAAACGCCGATCAGGAGAGTCGACTGACAAGCACAATACGCCCCTCACAGGACACACCTATGCTGTAGTCACCATCGACTGTCGTTGCAAAATAGTAGTCCCACCACCAAGGTAGTCTGTGTTCCAGCAGCTGCAATCATCAACACCCCTCCAACGTCGCCTCGGGAAGAAGGTGTCAATTGAAGAGGAGCCAGAACTAAAGGTTGCATCTTGCAACGTAATCTCTAACTCCTCGTCAATCCGAAAGGTGACTAGCAACTCTTCGGTCTCATCCTCATCCAAGAGCCAGCCGAGGAAAACCAAGACAACAGTCCCGTCCTCTGGAGTGTTTGAAGGCATTAGGGGAAGAAAGAAGATCTTGGAGGAAGCTGGGGGTAGTCAAGCCCTTGTTGATCCTCCTTCTGAAGACGAAGACGTCCTCCAGAGCATAGCTGGGGGTAGCCAAATCCTTGTTGATCGTCCTCCTAAAGACAAAGACGTCCTCCAGAGCACAGGTGGGGATAGCCAAGTCCTTCCCGATCTTCATCCCCAAGACGAAGATATTCTCCAGAACATAGCTGGGACTAGTCAAGATGAAGCTCCAGGAGAAGCGACTCCTCTACAAGAGAGCGAGGCTGAAAGCGAGGCTTCAACCAATCCATCCACTTCCAGCTATGTCATGACAGTATACATGACTGGGGGTGATACAGAGTCAAATGTGCCGCCAGCAGACCTCGTCCAGCGCATGGATACTTTGGAAGGGGGACTCAAAACCCTCTCTGCCTCCATGCAAACACTGACTCAAGCAGTGTTTGAAATACGTTCAGCTTTGGCCAGGGCACCTTCTACCGGTCCTGACCCAGGGGCCAATGGAGAATCAAGTGTACCCCTTTAACGGATATCCTTGGATACAGATCGCCGCGAAGCACCACGGACGTCGGAGCCATCAAATGCTCAACTCCATGCTGTACCACCTTCTCCGACTCCCAGCTCTATGGAAGACGTGGTTGAGATGATCAGGGACTTGCGTGAGCGCTTTGAGTCCAAGAACAGACAGAAGGAGCGCCAAAAAATGGGGATTCCACAACCATACCCCCTCGAATGGAATAAAGTGCTTTATTCTCCCAAGTATAAACCACAAACATTGATGCCATATGACGGGAAAGTCTCTCCACGTTGCTATCTGATGTACTTCCAGTCTCAAACGGGACATCTCCCGAAGGAAGACGTACTACTCACCAGCATATTTGTCGGGGCACTGAAAGGAGTGGCTTACGACTGGTACTGTAGTCTCCCTGACAACTCCATATCTTCCTTCGACGACTTGACGCATCTCTTCCTCGATCATTTCTACGACGGAGGAAAGGACATGACAATGGCGTCCCTCATATAGATACGTCAGAAGAAGAAGGAAACAGTTCGAGCATTCATCGAACGGTTCTGACAAGCCTGCTTCAGACTGCCCCCGGGTATGCCAAAATATGCACTCATCTCCTCCTGCAGGATGGACATGCTGCCTCCGGTCAAACTCTGGCTCAACTCCACTCCTCCTCCCGACTGGAGTTCATTGATCATCGAGGCCAAAGCAGCAGAAAAAAAGGCGTCCAATGCTCATCTTCTGGGAGTCAGTTTTTCTGCCTTTGAGGACAAGGGAAAATGGCCTGCAGCTAACAACCCTGGACGAGAGACGAAGGAGAAGCAGGCGTTAACTGTCAATTCCTCTAAAGGTGCACCAATACCTACTCAAAAGCTTCCACTTGTACCGAGGCCAAAGAGGTTTATTCTTTCAACGATGAAGACACCCTGCAACTCTTCGAGATATCGAAGCAGGGTGACAAGATCAAGTTGTCGGACCCGAAGTGTCCCGACGAGGTTGGGAGAGTTGATAATCCGAGGTACTGTCACTACCATCGGTTTGTCGGACATCCAACTAAGGACTGTTACGTCCTCAAGAACTACATCCAGCGCATGATCGATGCAGATGTCATCTCCGTCGACTACGAGGAGAAAACGGTCTCGGCCAACCTGGTGTCACTCCAATTTGGCACCTTGCCGCCAACCACAACACAAGATGGCGTCGTCCCCATCCTAAAGGCGACAATGGAGGTGGTTAACCTACCACCTACTCGCGATAATGTGAGTGGACTCATCCCACTCACCACATCCCAGGGAGAGGTCTTATGGGTTCACCCTGACCTCGTCTCCGAAGTTACTCAACCGGAGGTACGCTCTGCCTCCAAAATAAGGGCAGGAAGATAAAGTCTTGCCGCATGGTCTCTTCCTCTATGGAAGAGGCACTTTCTGTACAGACACGTTCATATCAGAACGCCCAACCCGACGAAGCTGCCGTCGAGGTGGTGCCTCCTTGCACCGTCCCTGCTGCCCAGGAAGAGGGCCCATCCAGGCCTCTAGTAGCCAATAAAAAGAAGCATGTAGAGGCCCGTTTCGACAAGCCTTTGCGAAAGGAGAATGCTTCGGGGCTAGCCAAGCCCCACAACTTCGACATACTGGCACAACTTGCCGGTACTCCTGCCCGCCTATCTCTGTTTGAGCTTCTTTGTCTTTCCAAGGACACTCACGAAGCTCTCTGTGAAGCCCTGAAGGATGCTGAATCCTTCATCAGTCAGGTCAAGCAGCCTGAGGATACCCCGACCATATGTGTGTACTGCCATTGTGCGGATGAAGTTATCCCCAATATAACCTTCACCCAACAAGACATGCTGCTCAAGCACAACCGACACAACATGCCACTATATTATACAGGGTATGTCGGTTCCATCAAGGTGAAGCGGATTCAGATCGATCCAGGGTCTTCCCTCAGTATCATCCCGAAGACGCTGCTCTCAACGCTGGGGATCCCAATGTACGATCTGGTGCCTTCCAACACTACAATCAGTGGTTTCAATGCTAGCAAAAGTGAATCGCTGGGTAAAATACGACTGAAATATCATATCGGTAACCTCCGAACCGAGGTGACTTGCTATATCGTGGACGCTGACGTAAACTACAACCTCCTACTGGGTCGTCTGTGGCTGCATGAGTACATGGTGGTGCCATCTACACTCCACCAATGTAGGAAGTACGTGTCCACCAACGACATCATCCGAACAGAGTTCGCTGACATTGACCCTTTCAAGGGGGACGAAGCCTACTTCACTGATTCTACCCTGTACAAGTCGCACGACGAAGGGGAAGCCAATGATGCTGACGATGAAGCAGAAACGGCAGCAGAGCCGGACATGAAGCCAGAAATGATTCCCGACGCTTCTTTGAAAATTTGACTCAAAGGAAAACCGCCTCAGATGCTGCCTCCCATGACCATCAAGCTACCTGGAAAAGCACTAACATCTCTAGGTAGAACACCTACTAAAGCTCCCTTGAAGATACGGCTCAAGGGAAAGCCGTCTCAAACATCGGCTCCCCTTGTGGCAAAACTACAGGGGAAGGCACCAATCACTGAAGGCACAGTTGAGGCACCTCTGAAGGTGCGTCTTAAAGGCAAGCCTCCACAATCATCCATCTCATCCAAGCTGTCGGAGAAGGCCCACATAGCCCTCTTGGACCCCAAGGTCAAAGCTGCGGTAGACTCTCCCGAACCAACCCCAGTACTCACAGATGAAGAGCTAGGGGAGTACATATCTGCTGATGTAGATGCACCCTCTCTGGACAATGTAATCCCGCAGGACAAAATCTCGTGTTTCATCAATAATAGAGTGTCTTTTAATTATTATAGTCTTCCACATTGGAATACCATGTATACATTAGATAACGCTCTACGGTCGTTGTAAATATAAATAACGACCGTCAATCATGTAAATCGAGTAGTCCCATCCCAAGGGGTCTATTTCGTAGTCCCATCGCAGAATCGAGACGAAGAATCCATCTTCTTCGGCAAAGTCGAGCGTCATCAAGACCTCCCGCCACTCGAGCAAGAACCAGATACCGGCATAATACAAGTCTATCGGTACACGGACAAGGCAAAGTATCTCATCCAAAAGATGGGTTACGATCTAAAAAGCAACAAAGGCCTGAACTACGGCAAGGGTCGACGTCTTCCTCTCCGGCTCCCAACACCTAAAGGAAAGACGCAGGACTACTATCATCGAACTCGACGGGGGGTGGGCTATGTCACGCTGCTGGCAACTCCAGAGAGTTCGGAGGCAGAAGAAGTAGAACATTCTCATTCGTCCGAAGCATCAATTTGGGATTCCGATTCCAGTATCGACTCAGTCTTTAAGAAGGTGCTATCAGTCAATATGGTATCTGCACAATCTCAAGAAGATGAAGGCGAAGACCAAACGCCAGAATCCTTCGAGGAAGAATCTTGGGCTCAACGCCTAGGAGCGCAGTGGGAGTCTCATTTTGAGTTACGTGAACCCTCTACCGAAGACGAAGTCGAATAGATCGACCTTAGGGATGGATCTTCTTTCAAACCCATCTTCATCAGCAAGAGTCTAAAGGGACCAGGCCGAGAATCTTTAATCCAACTGGCTAAAGAATATATCGACGTCTTCGCCTGGAGCTACAAAGATATGCCGGGACTTGATCCCCAGATCGTGATGCATAGGCTTAACATCTTACCTGATGCCAAACCTATAAAGCAACAACAGCGACATTTTTGTCCTGACATCATGGACGCTATCGATCAAGAGTTAGACAAACTCATGACTAGCATGTTTATTCGCGAAGAACAACACCCGAATTGGGTGGCTAATGTCATCCCTGTCACCAAAAAGAATAAAAAGATACAAGTCTGCATCGACTTCAGAGATCTAAATGCTGCTTGCCCGAAAGACGAATTCCCACTTCCGATCACTGACGTAACGATCGATAATACATGTGGCTTCGAGCATATGTCTTTCATGGACGGGTATTCGGGCTACAACCAAATCAAAATGCTCTCCGATGACGCAAAGCACACGTCATTCAGGACACCGAAAGAGGTTTTCTGCTACACGGTGATGCCCTTTGGCATGAAGAACGCTGGTGCTACATACCAACGAGCTATGAGTACCATCTTCCATCAACATCTACGAAAAATAGTCGAATGCTATTTTGATGATATCGCTGTCAAGAGCCGTCTTAGAGGTGATCACCTACAAGACCTAAAGACAGTCTTCGATCTCATGCGAGCGCACCAACTCAAGATGAACCCCGCAAAATCCTTCCTTGGGGTTTCTAGCGAAAAGTTCTTGGGCTTCATTATCACGGCAAAAGGCATTGATGTCGACCCCGAGAAGATCAAGGCCATCCTTGACATGGACCCTCCGAAGAATCTCCGAGAACTTCTAGGCCTGCAAGGGCGTCTTGCATACATCAGAAGGTTTATAGCAAAACTTTTTAGGAAATGTCAATCCTTCACCCAGCTCATAAAGAAAGGAGTCTCCTACGTCTGGACAGAGGAATGCCAGAAAGCTTTCAGTGATATCAAGGCTTACTTGACGAGCCCGCCAGTCCTAGTGGCACCCATCGCAGGCAAACCATTTCTCCTCTACGTCCGTGCCATGGATCATTTCCTCGGTGTTCTGCTGGCTCAGAACAGCGATGCAGGCTACGAGCAAGCTATCTACTACCTCAGTAGGACACTGATCGGGGTCGAACACCGGTACAACCCCGTTGAAAAGGAGTGTTTGGCTTCGGTGTTCGCCATCCAGAAGACTCGCCATTATGTCTCGGGCCAGACAATTCATGTCATCTCCCGAGTCAATCCGCTCAGGGTTCTCATGATGAAGCCAGGATCATTGAACTCCCAGCCAGCTACATGGGCGATCCTGTTGACGCCGTACAACATGGTGTTCGTTCTACAAAAAGCCGTCAAGGGTCAAGCTCTGGCCGAATTTTTAGCCGTACACCCCATCCCAGAGTCCTCCAGGACATCCCGGATGAGGTCCAAGAATCAAATGTCACCGAAGAAAGCTCCGTCCGGAGGATGTTTTTCGATGGCGCTTCAAAACAGGCCCCAAAGGCCAAATCATCGCCGGAGTGAGGGTAATCTTAGTCTTCTTCGATCATCTGGTCATCAAGCCTGCTTACTCCCTTTCGAAGCCGTGCTCCAACAATGTTGCCGAGTACAACGCTCTCATCATGGGACTCCAGCTGGCGCAACAGCTGGGGTTGGATCATCTGGAAGCCTACGGCGACTCAAAACTCGTCGTTAACCAGATCAGAGGGCAATACGAAGTTCGCTATGAAGATCTGGTTCCTTACCATGAAGTTGTATTGAACATTATTTCAACCTTCACCAAGTTCTTCATAGAACACGTACCTCGGTTACAAAACTTGGAGGCTGACGCTCTAGCTGGCCTCGCAGCCTCATTGGCAGCAGCCCTTGGGACTCAACACTACGTCACGGTAGTTGGTCGAGACTAGGTCTGTCCTAAAAACAACCTATGCTCACAAATGGCCCATGCTATGATAACAAGTGTTGGTGTTAATGTCCGAGACTGGAGGTTTCCGTTCATCGACTACGGAATTCTCCCAGAAGATCTGAAAGAAACCGTCTCAGTCAGGAGACATTCCTTTCGATTCTATTATGATACAGCTACTACAATGCTGTACCGACGCTCCTACGATGGACTTCTCCTTCGATGCCTGTCCAACGAAGAAGCAGCCGAAGCCCTTCGAGAAGCTCATAACGAAACTTGCGGGGCTCATCAACCTGGGCCTAAGTTGCAGGATCGACTGCGACACATGGGTTACTACTGGCCAACCATGGTAGCTGACGCTGTCGACTATGCTAAAAAGTGCCATGCTTGCCAGCTTCATGCCGACTTCAACCATACACCATCTGAACCACTACATCCTACGATTGCCTCCTGGCCTTTTGAAGCTTGGGGAATGGACATTGTAGGACCTATCACCCCTCCTTTATCGAGGGGACACCGCTTCATCCTAGCTATTACTGACTACTTCTCCTAATGGGCAGAAGCAGTTCCACTGGCGGAAGTGAAAAGCTCTAGGGTGATCAGCTTTATCAAGCATCATGTTATCTACCGTTTCGGGGTACCCCGTAGGATTATCCATGACAATGATCCACAGTTCATCAGCCATATTTTCAGCAGATTCTGTGACAAGAATCACATTCAGAACGTGGCATCAACTGCCTACAATCCGACAGCAAACGGATTGGCTGAGGCGTTTAACAAGACTATCGTTAGGCTACTCAAAAGGTCGTGTCATCCAATAAACGCGACTGGGACGAAAAGCTCGACGAATGCCTTTATGCCTACCGCACAATGGTACAGACTCCGACGGGAAACACACCATTCTCCTTAGTCTACGGGAGCGAAGTGGTACTGCCTCTCGAGATCCAAATACCCTCACTCCGTGTAGCGATCACAAATCAACTAACAGAAGAAGACAATCAACATCGCCGTCTACGAAAATTGGAGGCACTTGACGAAAAATGTCTCCTAGCTCAACAGCGCATCGAACTCTATCAAGCTCGTATATCACAGGCTTTCAACAAGAAGGTCAAGCAGAGGACTTTCCAAGTAGGCGACCTGGTTCTGGCAGTCGGGAGGCTGATGGTGTTGACTCACAAAACACCAGGAAAGTTTGAGCCCAAATGGGAGGGACCTTTTATCATAGAGACGGTATACTCAAACGGTGCTTACCGTCTCGCCCGATCAAACGGGGACTTGTTCATGATGCCCATCAACGGCAAGTTCCTAAAGAAGTACTACTCTTGACATCTTTCAGATATGTACTTCCACCTCTACCTAGCAAGGGAGTCAGTGGACCTGATCATCAGAGCTCACATACACCTCCCTTTCACAAAAATCCTATGCTTTCGGAACCCGGTTGTTCCATTGCATTCTATCTCCAGTAGAAGGACAACCACGTCCATACTACCTCTGAGTTGCTCCTCTACGCCCTACAAAGAAGAATTTTACGCTTCGTAAGACTACCTACCCATCATATTTACTACGTCCACATTCTCTCTGAGTAAACATCCCGTACAGACAGCCTCCGCGTTGCCGTACATTGATCGCAGAACTTTTATGTCCATATTACCTCTGAGTAGTTTCGTGTATCTCCCCAGAGTCATTCCTACCACGTCCATAACACCTCTGAGTAGAAAGATTCCATCATTTGAACCACATATTTGCCACGTCCACATTACCTCTGAGCAAACATGTCATTTCTCTCAAACTTATTATCTGTACCTAACGACCAAGGTGCGCAAAAGATAATAGGTCCACACAAATCACAAGTTCATGACAACAAAAGATGAACACACCACAAAATTCTTTATTTTTTATCTAAAAAGTAAAGGATTACATCCCCAGCATATAACAAAAAAAGAGAGAGAAGACTACCAATCCCTAAGCATCATTGGGATTGGCAGAAAGCTCTTCAATCTGACGCCTCAAGCCTGCAGCCCGGGTCTCTGCAGTCGCCAGGACCCGGCTTTCAGCTTCCTGCCGCATCATCTCCACAGTCTCGGGAGCAGTATCGTTCTCATGCTTGGCATCCAACTCCTGCCGTTGCTGAGTCAGAGAAAGAATATGGCGAGTAACGACTGCCTCTTCCTCCTTGGACGAGATGTGCTCAACCTGGGCCCGCTCAAGATCTAATATAAGTTGGGCCCTCTGGTCTTCTAAGAGGCGAATCCTGGCAGTAACCTCCGCTATACTTGCCTCCAGTGAGGCCCGCAGCTCCACCTGCTCCTGTGTGGTTTGAGACAGTCTCTCTACTGCAGCCTCAACAGCGGCCACCTCACCGTCCAAGATGGCCACCGTGGCCTGATAAGATGACTCAACCTCAGCTATCAACTTCTTCTATTCTGCTTCTATCAGAGCAGAAAAGTCATTCCGCTGGATACTCTGCAGTTCAGAAAGACGCTGGTCGAGCTCAACCACCGACTCCTCCAGAATTACAGCCATGTGATCGTGACCACAGTACAAATGTATCAAACCAATAGAAGAGCGCCATAGCTTTCGCCGTCGCAAAACTTCTATTTGCATTCAGCACCGTTGATACGCCCTTCTGCAGCATCTTGTATACTGCTTCAACAACAAACTGAACATACTCATTTGCATCAGCCAGCACTTGAGGCGTCATGGCAGGAGTTGCAGGAGGTACTGTGATAGACGACGGGCCTGAAGAAGACCCACTGACTTCAATCTGCGAGGCTGAAACCTTGGCATCAACGGACTCTCCCTCAGCAGGGGCTTGAACTTCGCCGCTGGCCCGATGAGCCAAGAGAGCTGAAGGAGCCGAGAGGGGCATCGATATCGTACCCCAAGTAGAAGGAACAACAGGGGGTTCCAGCAAACCCTTACCCTTCTCAAGCTCGGAGGGACCACCGAATACTAATAATAATAATTTCAAAAATCACCATAATTATTTAATTATTTGAAAATACCTTTTGATAATTGAATAAAATAATTAGTACTTTGAAAATTCAAAGTAGACATGAAATAAATTCTCTGTCTCTCGCATACATATAGTATCCATAAAATACTAGTTTTCTAACTACTACATATATATGTACAATAAAAAGTAAATAAATAGAATTTTGGAAATCTCGACGCGCCACTTTTCACCACTTTAAAATAATCAACATATGTTATTTTTGAAAACTATCCTATATAAATAAAATTTATAATTAAAATATTTTTCCAAAAATATGTACCTCACACATATACGCACTCGACGAGCAAATACAAAAATAAAAAAAATAAATTCCAAATTAATAAAAAAAATCGTAGTAAAAATTTAGGGGGGTTTACATGTCTGCCCATAGCAAGCTAATGGCCTCACCCTCTCTCTCTCCCCCCCATACACATATGGAATGGCCTATTGGCCCAACTGCCTGTAGCAGTTGAAATGGGGGGTTAAGCCACCCCTTCTCTCTCAACTGACATAGAATACACATCACTCATAGACACTTAGGCACTCGCTGATACCTCTCTGGTACTAAAACTAGTACACTGAAACCTTGTCACGCCCCAGAACCAGAATACTAGAGAGCGGGGGAATGACTCAGCCAGCTACGTATTACGGGTAGATGAATACCGTATAATACGATCAATGCTGTCTAAAAGACAAGGGGGTGCATACTACATGAAAGTCTCGTTATAGTCACTTCACATCTATTGTCTCAATCATTCAAACAAGAAGCAAAAATAGAGAACATGTAAGATAAAGCAGTAAGGCGTCCCAAACGCTTAGTTAAAATGTTCTTGAGATCTGGCTTTACAAAACATCGCCAGGTGATATAGTAACATATACACAATTGTTATCAGCTGCAGTCTGACTTAAATACAATTATGTAAAAGTAAGTGCAAGACTATCCGACAAACATGTCGGTGCCAAGCGACAAAATATAAAGTAAATAACAAAACGAGCGATGAAGTAAGGAACCCACTCGAGTCCTCCTGCGATCATTCTCCTAGTATTGACCATCTTGGAGGTGGAAGTAAGCTGAGTCCTCGGAAACCGGCTCTAAATCTGGCCATGCAAAACCAGAGAGGTTAGACCTCTAATAGCAAGTACCACAAGGAAGCACAATATTAAGGATTAAACCAGTAAGTAAAAGGATATAATAATAGCTCTCTGCTTACCACTAGGATTCACATAACATCACGACAATTCGAACCAACCTCCCAACCAAACAAGGACAGAAGTTGGCCCGTCATGTCCTGACATTCTGATCCTCCCAGTTAGGTAACATAGTAGGTACAGTACACAAACAAATCATCTTGAACGGCCAATCAACTCCTACGGCTTGCTATTGTGAGTCCCAAGTTATCCTGGAATTATGCAATAAAGATTCCTCAATTCTTACTATGTACGAGCAAGGCTAGTCTATCCAGTCAATCAATTGCGCCAATCATGAATTAGACGAGTCCCAGCGGGACACCCGTCATCAATATATAATATATAATAATAATATAAGCAAATACCGCTCCCTGCCCGTGTGGAAAGTTTACAGTATCTGTGGGAACCAGCCGGCCTGTCGGACATTAATAGTCCCGAAAAGGGCTGCCATGTAAGAACTCGGGAATCCATTCTCTCCATGCCATCGTTATTTTATTTGACTTAATAGTCTCTACGTTGTGTGAAGTCCCATACCGTGGATCATGGTCATTCAAAATGAGTACTTCCGTACAAAGTACGATATGCCCGACTCTACAACGATACACGTACGGTTAGATTGTAGCTCTTACATAGCGTAATACAACAATTAAAACTAACCACAGAATAATCATGCCCCGACCATAAAGTACACATGCTGCTCTGTAGAGGAATAAATAAATAAATTGAAGCCTACACATGCCTGTATGTCAATATTTGGGATCGGCTAATCGATTACAATAGTTCATAACATGAACGTGTCTCATTCATTTAATTCAATAAGACGACTAGCCAGTCTCTTAGTTCCAACTAGGAACGCATGATCAATTTTAGTCAAGATAACCATCGTCATCAATGGTGACAAGGCATGAAAGTCAATTAGTATTAAATGGAGTCGAGTCTATAACTCTCAGGGTTAAGTTCCAGTCTTACTGGGTATCCATAAACTAATCAAGACACGGGACACGTTCTACACAACCATATGTATTAAAAATATTAACATGCTAAGATTATCGAGTTCATGCAAAAAGGCATAAGGATATAATAGGAGAATTATCTTGCCACCATTAAATGAATAAATTATAGAACAATAAAAACACCAAGGCTAAGTTACACCCAGGTTAGGCTATGCCCAAGTCTACGCTAAGGCCAACAAGTCACGCCAAGTTTTACGCTATGGCGAAATATGCACGCAAGAATCGTATGCGTAAAAAGGGATACGCCAAGTTTCAATATGTAGGAGTGAGCGTATAAAGTGATTCACGCTGGCAAGCGTGAGCGTGAAGAGTGATTCACGCTGGCACGCAAACCGTGAGCGTACGAGCGTGAAAAGTAACTCACGCACGCACAGCGTGAGCGTGAAAAGTAATTCACGCACGCACAGCGTGAGCGTGAAAAGTAATTCACGCACGCACAGCGTGAGCGTGAAAAGTAATTCACGCACGCACGTAAAGGCGTGTGCGTAACTCAAATGTCACGCTGGCACGTAAAGACGTGAGCGTAACTCAAATGTCACGCACGCACGTAAAGACGTGAGCGTAACTCAAATGTCATACTGGTACGTAAAGACGTGAGCGTAACTCAAATGTCACGCTGGCACGTAAAGACGTGAGCGTAACTCAAAATTCACGCTGGCACGTAAGAACGTGAGCATAACTCAAAATTTACGCTGGCACGTAAGAACGTGTGCTAACTCAAATGTCACGCTGGCACGTAAAGACGTGAGCGTAACTCAAATGTCACGCACGCACGTAAAGACGTGAGCGTACAACATCTCCCGAACTCCAATCTTATGGAACCTTCGTTCCAAGCCAGAAATGAGGTTCCCATGGTTCAGAATGGTGTAGAATGAGAAGCTCTACCACATGAACTATCTACTTTTCGAAAACACGCCAGTTTGATAGATCAAAACCCATGGACAACCGAAAATACAACAACTTAGATCTATAAGAAATGAGCCAATGAAATCAAAAATGCTAAGTACTAAACTCTCTTAGAATCACAAGAGGAAGACAAATGAACCATAAAAACATGGTTCTCAAGTAAAAGCAAGATGCACTTGCCTACTCCTGGTAGGTGGAGGGAGTGATGAGGAAGAAGAAGAAGAAGCAGTAATGGTGAAGGAGAGTTTATGAAGAGAGAGAAGGGGATGGAGGCTTTAAATGGAAAAAGGGGGGTGGTAGGTGGGGGTTTGGTTCATATTGAACCACCATGAACCCAAAAATAACCAACCATTGCCGAACCACATAAGACTAAAACAGAGAATAAAAGCAGGAAGAAAAATACAGATAATTAATTAACATGAAATTAAAGGAATTTAAATACAGGATGATACATGATAAATATTAAATAAATATATATGAGTTGTACATGTATAAAAATACGCATTCTTGGAACGGGGAGTGACATCTCTACCCACCTTAGAAAAATTTTGTCCTCGGAATTTCAAATCCAAGCAGGTAGAAATATCGGAGCTAAACTAATACAAGCAATTCTAGTGATCAAGCAATCGTTTTTACCATATCAAAAGCAAGTACTATATATGTAAATTCATCAATCTACGATATTAAGCAGCTCTACCCATAAGGTGATAAGCATGAGGAATCAGGACAATCAAGGTATACAGAAAGAGATATACCTTGTGAGTCAAACAGGTGTGGATACCATGATCGGATATCATCCTCACGTTCCCACGTTGACTCTCCCAAGGAGTGATGACCCCAAGCAACATGGACAAGACTAATTGTTTGGTTCTTAAGTATCTTCTCTCTTCGGTCCAAAATGGACACAGGCTGTTCCTCGTAAGACAGGTTGGTACCAACAACCAGCTCAGAATGATCGAGGATATGGCTTGGGTCCGATACATACCTACGTAACTGAGATACATGAAACACGTCATGCACCTCTCGTAACGAAGGTGGGAGGGATAAACGATATGCAACATCGCCTATCCGATCAAGGATAACGAATGGGCCCACGTACCGCGGACTCAATTTCCCGCGAACGCCAAATCTAATGATCCCACGAGTAGGCGAGATCCGCAAGAATACGTGGTCCCCAACGGAGAACTCTAACGGCCTACGATGCTGGTCCGCCCAATGACGATGTCGATCCTGCGCAACTCGAAGTCGCTCTCTAACTTCCTTAACCACTTCAACTGTTTGGATAATCATTTCTGGGCCTAACATCTTCCTCTCCTCGATATCATCCCATGCAAGCGGCGACCTGCACTTCTTACCATATAGTGCTTCGAATGGCGCCATCTGGATACTGTCTTGATAACTATTTGTTGTATGAGAACTCAACTAAGTGCAGGTGACTCTCCCAAGACCCTCCAAAATCTAGAGTGCAAGCTCGTAACATATCTTCTAAAGTCTGAATCGTTCTTTCTGATTGCCCATCCGTCTGTGGATGGTAAGCCGTGCTAAATCTTAACTTGGTACCCAGACTATGATGTAAGCTCTTCCAGAAATGTGATGTAAAGCGGGTATCTCGGTCCGACACAATACTGACAGCAACTCCATGCTGCCTGACTATCTTTTGCATATATAACTCTGCCAACTTTTCTGTAGATTGCCCTACTCTGAAAGGAAGAAAGTGTGCTACCTTTGTAAGTCAGTCCACTATCACCCAAATAGTGTCCTTACCACTTGGTGATCTCGGTAAATCGGTCATAAAGTCCATTGTAATATGCTCCCATTTCCATTCCGGGATAGGAAGCGGTTGCAATAATCCAGCTGGCCTCTGCTGTTCTGCCTTCACTTGCTGACATACCAAGCAACGGGAAACAAATTTAGCTATCTCCCTCTTCATCCCGTTCCACCAGAAATGCTGCTTGATATCTTGGTACATCTTGGTCCCTCCAGGGTGAATATAATACTGAGAACTGTGAGCTTCTGCCATAACCTCCTGTCTGATATCTCCACTAGGCACACATAGACGCGATCCAAACCTCAGTGTACCATCCTCATGAATTCTCATCTCCTTCCTGAGTCCTGACTTATATTCTACCCTAAGCTTCTGAATCCTTGGGTCCTGTGCCTGAGCTGCCTTGATTCTGTCTACCAAGTCGGATTGAACTTGCAGACTTGTTAGAACTCCTTCATCACTAGGAAGTATAACTTCGATGCCCATCTCCTGAAGGTCTTCTAAGATATGCCTCTGCGTTGTCAACATAAATGCGCCGCCTCTTCTGCTGAGAGCGTCTGCTACTACATTAGCCTTGCCTGGATGATACTGAAGCTCCACGTCATAATCCTTGATCAACTCCAGCCATCTTCTCTGCCTCATGTTTAGCTCCTTCTGAGTAAAGATGTACTTCAGACTTTTATGGTCTGTGTACATGTCCACTCGGTCACCATATAAGTAATGCCTCCATAACTTCAGAGCAAACACTACTGCCGCTAACTCCAAATCATGAGTTGGATAATTCTTCTCGTGGTCCCGAAGCTGCCTAGATGTATATGCTATCACCTTCCTATATTGCATAAGGACACATCCAAGTCCTTTACCTGACGCATCACAATATACTGTAAAACCTCCGGGTCCAACTGGCAATGTAAGAATAGGTGCTGATATCAACTTCTGCTTCAAAGTCTCAAATGATGCCTGACATTCTGCCGACCAAACGAATGGTACATCCTTCCGGGTCAAGCGGGTCATGGGTGCTGAAAGCCTTGCAAAGTCTGACACAAACCTTCTGTAATATCCTGCCAATCCCAAGAAGCTCCGCACATCTGCTACGGTCTTGGGTACTGGCCAACTTTCTACTGCTTGTACCTTCTTGTGATCTACTGCTACTCCAGCTCCTGATATGATGTGACCCAAAAATGAAATATGATCCGACCATAACTCACACTTGCTGAGCTTGGCATATAACTGGTTCTCTCTCAGAATCTGTAACACTTTCCTGAGGTGGTCTTCATGCTCCTCTTCACTAGCAGAGTATACGAGAATGTCGTCAAGAAACACAACGACAAACTGGTCTACGTATGGCATAAAGATGCGATTCATCAAATCCATGAATATTGCTGGAGCATTGGTCAAACCAAACGGCATTACTAAGAATTCATAATGCCCATACTTCGACCTGAATGCTGTCTTGGGAATATCTTCCTTTCGAACCCTCACCTGATGGTACCCTGAACGAAGATCTATCTTGGAGAAAACTCTAGCTTTGCTCAACTGATCAAATAAGTCGTCGATCCTGGGTAATGGGTACTTGTTCTTCACTGTTGCCGTGTTAAGCTTCCTGTAGTCAATGCACAATCTGGATGACCCATCCTTCTTCCCCACAAGTACTACTGGTGCTGCCCATGGCGATATGCTAGCTTGGATGAACTTCTTCTCCTTCAGTTCCTCTATGTGCTGATATACCGTGGCCTGCTCTGAATCTGCCATTCTGTAAACTCGATCTAATATCGGTTTATTTCCTGGTGCCAATTCTATACTGAACTCAATATCTCTAACTGGTGGTTGACCTGGAAGTTCTTCAGAAAATACGTCTAGAAACTCTTCAACTACCTTCGGAATCTGAACTTCTTCCATTGCCGTTATTACTCCCTGCTCTTGTTGAGTTGCCCCTGATCTGACTAAGGTGAATCTCTTCATGCCTGGAATATCAAAAGACACACTCCCTCTACGACAATCTATTGTCGTATGACTGTCTTTCAGCCAGCCCATGCCTAAGATAACGTCGAAATTTCCAACAGAAAATTTTATCAACCGGGCGGGTAAAGAATGCCCGCAAACTACAACGCTACATGCTAAAATAACTCTACTAACTTCTACGAGCCCATTACCAGTGAGTATATTCAACCTCCCTGGCAATGCCTTGAACTCCATTCCTAGTCGTGTCGTAAATTGTGCAGATATAAATGAATGGGATGCTCCCGAATCAAACAATGCTACTGCGGGATATGAGACGACAAGAATGTTACCTGCCACAACATCTTCCGATGCCAATGCTCTTCCAAGGACAGAGTGAATGCTTGCCCTCGACCTCCTTGCTGGTTTCCATGCTGCGGTCTAGCCTGATGTTGCTGCTGGCCCCTTCCTTGATGATGCTGGGGTGGTCTATGCTGGTGTTGCTGCATCGGTGGCCCCTGCTGTCGAAACATCTGAGCCTGTGGCATTAACGGACGCTGTGCCAACGGCCTCACTGCCACCGCTGGTCCTCGATACTGGCCTGCCCCTGGTGCTGGCAGAGCAGGAAACTGTTGCCCTGGTCCTCCTGACCTCGAATTAATGGGACATGTGGTAACCCGATGGTCTAGATTTCCACATATCAGACACAGTCTATTCAATGTCCGACACACATCTCTAGTGTGTCCTACCTTCCCACAATAAGTGCAGTCCGCCGGGGGTTGCTGGTTCTTCCTCTGTTGCTGTTGCTGCTGTCTTGGTGGTGCTGGTCCTCGTATCGCCACATCGTGGATACGAATGCCAGTGGATGGTGCTGATATTCGGGGCGCTGCTCCCCCTCCTCCTTCAACCTGACTGTGGGATCTCTTCTGACCCCCAGTCCTTGCCGCAAGCCTCTGAATGGTGATCTTATGCCTTCGAGTTGCCGTCAATACTTCGTCAAAAGTTTGGTAATTGTGCCCCTCTATCAATTACAAGAGCTCAAGATGAAACCCTTGCTGGAACCTCATAGCCCTCTGGCTCTCTGTTGCTACCATCTCTGGGGCGAACCTACTCAATCTGCAGAACTCTGCTGTATAAGCATCTACAGTCTTGCCGGCCTGCCTGAGGTTGATAAACTTCTGTTGTAGCTCAAACCGTGCCACAACTCCATAGTACTTGGTCTTGAATCTTGCAGTGAAATCGTCCCAAGCCACAGGACGTCTGATGCCCACTTCCTCTGATTCCCACCAATCACGTGCGAGATCCTGAAGTAACAACTTCACTAGATCCACACGTTCTTCCGCCGGTACCTTAGCTGCTGTCAGAATAGCCTCAATATCCTTAAGCCATGCATCTGCTGAGATGGCATCCTTCGTGCCCTCGAAATGGTGGGGGTTGTACTTGCAAAACCTGGCTGATGCTCCTGAATCAGTCCTCACTCCTCTTTCCAAAGCCGTCTGCAATCCTTGGTTGAGCAACACATTCTGCTCTTGTAGCTGAGTGTGCATGCGCTGCTGGGCCAACATCTGATATTGCTGAGTAGCCATCATTCCTCTCATGATCTCCAGAAGGGCGGGTGTGTCCACTTCCACTGGAGTAGGTAGAACTATGGGTGGTGTTGGAACTTCCGGATACTGTGGTTCAGCTGATGGTTCCACTATCACCTCTTCTTGGATAGTCTCCTGAGGTGAGACTGGCCCTTGTTGCTGACCAACCTGGTCATGTTGTCCATGTTGCTCTTGTTGTTGCTGCCCAGCTCTGACCGATGCGGACGAAGTGCCCCTAAGAAAAGGGATAAGAGAACAATCAAATAATCGGACTGGGAAGATCAATGAAGTCAAAGGATACCAAAATGTCAAGTTAGAATCGAGAATAACGAATCAGGAGATAAAGGGGAAACATGTGTGATTGAGACATCCTATAAATCAAAACACCCTACAAGTCTGAAATCAGACCCTGCATGGGCCACCACTAAAACCTTGTCATGCCCCAGAACCAGAATACTGGAGAGCGGGGGAATGACTCAGCCAGCTACGTATTACTGGTAGATGAATACCGTATAATACGATCAATGCTGTCTAAAAGACAAGGGGGTGCATACTACATGAAAGACTCGCTATGGTCACTTCACATCTATTGTCTCAATCTTTCAAACAAGAAGCAAAAATAGAGAACATGTAAGATAAAGCAGTAAGGCGTCCCAAACGCTTAGTCAAAATGTTTTTGAGATCGGGCTTTACAAAACATCGCCAGGTGATATAGTAACATATACACAATTGTTATCAGCTGCAGTCTGACTTAAATACAATTATGTAAAAGTAAGTGCAAGACTATCTGACTAACATGTCGGTGCCAAGCGGCAAAATGTAAAGTAAATAACAAAACGAGCGGTGAAGTAAGGAACCCACTCGAGTCCTCCTGCGATCATTCCCCTAGTATTGACCATCTTGGAGGTGGAAGTAAGCTGAGTCCTCGGGAACCGGCTCTAAATCTGGCCATACAAAACCAGAGAGGTTAGACCTCTAATAGCAAGTACCACAAGGAAGCACGATATGAAGGATTAAACCAGTAAGTAAGAGGATATAATAATAGATCTCTGCTTACCACTAGGATTCACATAATATCACGACACTTCGAACCAACCTCCCAACCAAACAAGGACAGAAGTTGGCCCGTCATGTCCTGACATTCTGATCCTCCCAGTTAGGTAACAGAGTAGGTACAGTACACAAACAAATCATCTTGAACGGCCAATCAACTCCTACGGCTTGCTATTGTGAGTCCCAAGTTATCTTGGAATTATGCAATAAAGATTCCTCAGTTCTTACTATGTGCGAGCAAGGCTAGTCTATCCAGTCAATCAATTACGCCAATCATAAATTAGACGAGTCCCAGCGGGACGCCCGTCATCAATATATAATATATAATAATAATATAAGCAGATACCGCTCCCTGCCCGTGTGGCAGGTTTACAGTATCTGTGGGAACCAGCCGGCCTGTCGGGCATTAATAGTCCCGAAGAGGGCTGCCATGTAAGAACTTGGGAATACATTTTCTCCATGCCATCATTATTTTATTTAACTTAATAGTCTCTACGTTGTGTGAAGTCCCATGCCGTGGATCATGGTCATTCAGAATGAGTACTTCCGTACAAAGTACTATATGCCCGACTCTACAACGATACCCGTGCGGTTAGGTTGTAGGTCTTACATAGCGTAATGCAACAATTAAAACTAACCACGGAATAATCATGCCTCGACCATAAAGTACACATGCTGCTTTGTAGAGGAATAAATAAATAAATTGAAGCCTGCACATGCCTGTATGTCAATATTCGGGATCGGCTAATCGATTACAATAGTTCAAAACATGAACGTGTCTCATTCATTTAATTCAATAAGATGACTAGCCAGTCTCTTAGTTCCAACTATGAACGCATGATCAATTTTAGTCAAGATAACCATCGTCATCAATGGTGACAAGGCATGAAAGTCAATTAGTATTAAATGGGGTCGAGTCTATAACTCTCAGGGTTAAGTTCCAGTCTTACTGGGTATCTATAAACCAATCAAGACACGGGACACGTTCTACACAACCATATGTATTAAAAATATTAACATGCTAAGATTATCGAGTTCATGCAAAAAGGCATAAGGATATAATAGGAGAATTATCATGCCACCATTAAATGAATAAATTATAGAACAATAGAAACACCAAGGCTAAGTTACACCCAGGTTAGGCTATGCCCAAGTCTACGCTAAGGCCAACAAGTCACGCCAAGTTTTACGCTATGGCGAAATACGCACGCAAGAATCGTATGCGTAAAAAGGGATACGCCAAGTTTCAATATGTAGGAGTGAGTGTATAAAGTGATTCACGCTGGCAAGCGTGAGCGTGAAGAGTGATTCACGCTGGCACGCAAACCGTGAGCGTATGAGCGTGAAAAGTAACTCACGCACGCACAGCGTGAGCGTGAAAAGTAATTCACGCACGCACGCAAAGACGTGTGCGTAACTCAAATGTCACGCTGGCACGTAAAGACGTGAGCGTAACTCAAATGTCACGCACGTACGTAAAGACGTGAGCGTAACTCAAATGTCACGCTGGCACGTAAAGATGTGAGCATAACTCAAATGTCACGCTGGCACGTAAAGACGTGAGCGTAACTCAAAATTTACGCGGGCACGTAAGAACGTGAGCGTAACTCAAAATTCACGCTGGCACGTAAGAACGTGAGCATAACTCAAATGTCACGCTGGCACGTAAAGACGTGAGCGTAACTCAAATATCACGCACGCACGTAAAGACGTGAGCGTACAACATCTCCCGAACTCCAATCTTTTGGAACCTTCATTCCAAGCCAGAAATGAGGTTCCCATGGTTCAGAATGGTGTAGAATGAGAAGCTCTACCACATGAACTATCTACTTTTCGAAAACATGCCAGTTTGATAGATCAAAACCCATGGACAACCGAAAATACAACAACTTAGATCTATAAGAAATGAGCCAAGGAAATCAAAAATGCTAAGTACTAAACTCTCTTAGAATCACAAGAGGAAGACAAATGAACCATAAAAACATGGTTCTCAAGTAGAAGCAAGATGCACTTGCCTACTCCTAGTAGGTGGAGGGAGTGATGAGGAAGAAGAAGAAGTAATGGTGAAGGAGAGTTTATGAAGAGAGAGAAGGGGATGGGGGCTTTAAATAGAAAAAGGGGGGTGGTAGGTGGGGGTTTGGTTCATGTTGAACCACCATGAACCCAAAAATAACCAACCATTGCCGAACCACATAAGACTAAAACAGAGAATAAAAGCAGAAAGAAAAATGCAGATAATTAATTAACATAAAATTAAAGGAATTTAAATACAGGATGATACATGATAAATATTAAATAAATATATATGAGTTGTACATGTATAAAAATACGTATTCTAGGAACGGGGAGTGACAAACACTCACCGAAACATTACTGAACTGAGATTGGAAACTCTCTAGTGTCATAGGTATATAGCCATTGTGGCCTAATTGCCACTGAACACTCAAAGGACCCTTTACTGAACACACTAAAATACTGATACACTCCTCATTACTAACACAACTCACAGCTCACAAACCTTCACTTCACTTATTGACATTGGTTTGCAAATCCTTTCTATTCACTTTGGCCCCTGGCCAAATGGTCTAACTGTCTAAAACTTACCTCACTCACATTCACTCTAATAGGATCTTCACAAGGCACTGGTTTGACTCTAATTCTTTGCCGACACTCACTTCACTCACCACCGATACACTGAACTGAATAGGACACTCTCTAATACACCACCTCACATTCACAAACCTGTCTCATACATGGCCACACTTCTCACTGAAACAACAGTTAGTTCACAAAGTCACAAATACAAAATACACATATAACGCCCGAGTCCCAAATACGTAGGACTAGGAACGTAGACATACCAGCTGTATTCATACAAAGTACATAGGCCTCGTATGGATACATAAGTTGTAAAATGTAGTAGAACCATAACTAATCTCATCCACACAAAAATAAATGAATAAAAGATATCATATAATGATAATGAATTGTCTTGATACAATATGTTGGCCGGAGACAAATCCACTACCAACAAGTAATAGAAAATGTCACGACCCGCACCCGTTTTTTTTTAAAACGGATACAAGACGTGTCCAAGCCAGCCTACGCCGCAGTGTCGGCGGTAGAACGCTGTCACGGCCATGAAGATCAAAATCACAAATAATGCTCATTCACAAACTAATTTAATTTACAATATTCACAAGATTCACAGTTGCAGAAAAATATAAACTTGTACAATGACTACAACTCATCTATCTAACTAGTCTCTAGACTTTTCGTCTGCAAGTACCCCGTATCTCCCATGCTAAGTGAGTCCACGGCTAACCTGAAAAATATGGTTTCTAGTCAGGAATGGAACGAGCACAATTCACTGAATGCAATTTCAAATAAAGAAGATGACTATAAAACAAAGGTTAGACATCAATTATGAGTTTTAAAAATAAACAGAAAATACAGAAAACCAATAGTAAATAAATAGACACAACCGACTTTCCCCAACTGCTAGAAGTACCTTTGATATGTGATCGGTCTCGGGACAATTATGCGACACTGTCTACACTGTCTAAAGTTACACTGTCTACACTGTCTAAGTTACACTGTCTACACTGTCTAAGTTACACTGTCTACACTGTCTAAGTTACACTGTCTACATTGTATAAAGCTACACTGTTACAAAAAATATTGCAATAAAGAAACACTGTCTACAAAATAATAATCACGATCTACACAATTTAAATACAGTAATAATCATGGTCTACACTGTCTACTTTGCAATAAATAAATCACTGTCTACACTGTCTCAAGAAATAAATAAATCACTGTCTATACTGTCTACAAGAAAAATAAATCACTGTCAACACTGTCTACACTGTCTAAGGTCAGATCACACATCGTTGGTACTTCATTTCTGACTCAACAATTTTAATAGAAAATAATCATATAACCAATGGCCAATCAATGAAATATAGTAAAAATTAATATCGAAATACAGACAATAAACTGTACTCGCCTGTGGTTCTTTGCTGGTGAAACCGACAATCTGAACTACTCAATGTGCCACTATAATCAAAACCCATACAACAGTCCCCGGAAGCTGAAATAAACAATACCAATGATCTCAGAATAGTCCAATTAGCTAGAATTGCCTGTCCTTACGTCCAATTCTGGATACAGGGGCAAAACGGTAATTTCAGGCAAAAATGATGTCCGTCGTTGGACCCGCTTTCCGATACGAACCCAACCGTATGTCCAAAGTTGGATTCTAGCGGCCCGTGCACAAAATCGCCCGTTGAGTGGGACCGTGGGGCCCGCAAAACGACGTTCGATTTAACTGTCTCAATTTGGACCAAACTTGGCATACAGGACCAAAAAATGATACGGTTTCGTTGGCGCAAGTTTTCGATCTGACGAGCGTGCACAAAGTAATTGAGAAATTTGCAAGGTGCACGATACGGTGAATTTCGACGGATACGCATCAAATTCGTCGCGCACACGCGACTAATTTGAATTCCGCCAAAGCCCACGCGACCACAAAGCCGTTACGCAGCTTTCGATCCTTTCGGTACGCGACCACGTCGTCCGGATTGGCGTGACGCACGTCGTGTTGAGCGTTTTGAAAACAGGTTTTTCGGTTACTTTGGGATCCGATTTCTCGACGCTCAGTCGATGATTTTCAAATCCGCAAAAAGGGTCGTGGAGCCCTATATGCTGTCTATAATTGTGTTTAAATAGATTTTCTAATATGTCACTGGATCGATCAGAATCGATCGTCAAATGTGGGTGATTGGACTGCTTCTGTCCTGTTTCGGGACAGGTTATTCCGTCAACTTTGCATCGATTTTCTGGACGATCTAGGCCTCTAATTTAAGAACTATTTCATGGAGATTAAACTCGTATAGGTTGTGAGTTTACCTGCGCAATTGGTTCGAAAATCGGTGGAACGTGGAGGGAAAACGCTGGCCACGAAAGTTGGTGTTTGGTCGGCTGTCCACTGTTTCGCCAGAGCGCGCGCGTTCGCTGTTTGGCCGGCCTGTGGCCGGCCGGCGGTGACCCGCCGTAGGGCGCGCGGCCACCGGGATATTCGCCATGAAGCCAGGTCGGGTGGTGGCGGCCTGGTTTAGGGTTTGGCTTAGGATTTCGGTGGGTATTCTCTCGATACTCTCTCGGTTATATATAATCTCATACGGCTACAGAGAGCCTGGGGTCGGGTCTTCTGCTCGAGCCCGGGTCGAGTCTTCCTACTTAGGTTGAGGCTTAGGCCTATGGGCCGGGTTGAGCCTCGCTTGGGTTAGGCTGGGCTAGCCTGGCTCTGTTGCTTGGTCCAGTGGGGAGACTTTGGAGTGGGCTCGGTTGCTCTGCTATTGTTTTCTCTCATTCTTTTTCTATTTTTTTTATTATCACTAAAACTATATATATATATATATTATATATATATATATATATATATATATATATATATATATATATTATATATATATATATATATATACATACACACACACACGTACGTATATATTCACATATACATTTATATACGTATATATATACCTTTATACACATATATTATATATATATATATACACACATGTACCATTATATATATAAATTTATATATACATACATTACATATATATATATTTATTTATACATACTCATGTACGCCTTTATGTATATATATATATCTATATATACATTCACATATATATGTATATATATATCATATTCATATATATATATATATATATTATATATATTTATATTTATTATAGATATATATATATATATATATATATATTATATATATATATATATACACACATATATCTAATTTATAATATATATACACACACATATACTCATAATTATATATATATATATACACATACCAAAAATATGAACAATAAATATTAAGTATAATTAACATTTGAAATTCAATCCTTAATTTTATATTTAATATCTACAATAATAATAATAATAATAATAATAATAATAATAATAATAATAATAATAATAATATAATAATAATAATAATAAGAATAATACAAAATTCGATAAACCAACAGTGGTGTATATACCACCAGGTACAGTCAATAATCCTAAAATGTATAGGGCCTATTATATACAAATATTGAATATAAACAAATAATAATATTTATATATTTAATTAAGAATACTTAGAAAATATTTATTGTATTATTAAAACAGAATACGACACCATCATACCAAAATACATCGACACGAATGTCATTGGACGTCCTGCACGACTACATGGGCTTGGGCTCAGTTCGGGTCCAGTTCGGGCTTAGTTCGGTACAACCGGGTCGCTACGAAGTCAATGAATTTAATAATAAATAATTAACTATTTATGATGGCCATGCTATAACTTGGCCTGGTTTTCCTAGTTAGGACACCCTTATGGTTCGGCCTTCCTAGGCATGGCTAATACACTAGTCTAGGCACGCCACTGCACTATCAGTGCCACGATTTCTAGTCACATTGTACTCCAAATTTAATCATGGTTAAAAATCGTCTACCGTAATAATTAACTAAATAATTAATTACAAAAATTCTAAGATTACCATTTAAATCAAATAATAACTAAATAATATTTCAAATTCTGGGAAGGGGAGCTACAAATCTACCCACCTTAAAAATTTCGTCCTCGAAATTCTATTTCATAACCATGCCTAAACTTTAAAAAAATAAAAGTCAAGGAATAAATCCACCATCACCACAATCTTCTCAAATTTTTAATTCCTCAAAAATAGTTTGTAATCTTCTCCTAGCCCAAATAACCTCAAGGACTTCTACCCACCTTTGGTCACACTACTCCTCACACTAAAATCTTGAAATATTCTAACTGGTGCTAACAATCCTATCAACAAATATCTAGGCATATGGTATCTGTAATCCTCTCGTATCTATCAAGCAACCCGAACTTAGCAAGCAGTAAATCTATCTACAATAGAGAGGACAGGAAGATAAGGAAGAACAATCGAAAGAAATTATGAAGTTTAAAGAGTGGTAGAGAATATGCAATAATACAGGTAGAAAGAGTATTTATGAACCTATAGTCTTATTCGCTAGATTGGGCTACTCTAGTCCAGTCACTTGCTATATCAAAGAGCCCTTCGTTACTTAGAGTGGCTTGCCATCTGTACAATACAGAAGTCTCGTTCTCGAAATTTCAATTCAACCAAGGTTCCATAACGAAACAAAATTTGGGAAATCAAGATTGTGGTCTTACTGGGTTCTCTATTTGGACATCACTCGTTGGTTGAACGAACATTGGGTTTCAACCTATATGGACTGGACAAGATCCCACTGATAAAATTATTCCTACTAGGTTAGGGTATCCTAGAATAGGTTTCTATCCAAGGGTTGAGCTAGTTGCCCGTCATACTGGTTAGCTAAGTTTCTAAAGTTCAAAATGTTTCCTTGGTGACTTTGTGTTTAAGTAGCACAAGAGGCCTCTATCAAGCGGCACACTAGTGGCGTGTGCGCGTGGGCTTCGAGTAGATCACCACCACATATTGGGTCGAAGGAATTGAGTCAAGGTTGGGGCGCTAGTGGAAATCGGAAAGTATACTGGTATTATGGTAAGGGTTATAGCTAGTCCTTTTTAACCTAAAAGTTGTAGTACAAAATATAGTACAAGGGGACGAGTTTGAGTGGGACATGATATACTTAGATGAAGGTGGACTCGTCTAGATCTTGCATATAAAATTTGTTGGAAGGTAACGGCTGGTCTCGTGCTTCGAATATTAATGGCACGGCCGGGGACACAAAATGATCTAAATGGAAAGTGGAAGTCCATGAGCACTAATTGTCATCCTATAGGAATCATTCTAATCAATCGATAATCCTTGTATATCATAAAGTTTTAGGAGGCTTACATTCTACCCACCTTAAAAGTAGGACATGGTCTTAGGAATATTGAGGTTAGAGGGTTCCCATAGTCCGGATACTGTACCTCGACTCTTTGTTAATAGGGAATGAGGCACGGCGTATCGGTGTAGAAGCATGGAAAATACTAAAGAAATTGGTTCATGCGGCCAGGAAAGACCCATGCGGCTCGCAAAACGCATGCGGCTCAGGGGGTCATGCGGCATAAGGAGCTATGCGGCCTGAAGTATTTCATGCGGCTCAGAAGGCACGTGGCTTGGTAGTGCTCCCCTCCAACCCATGCTGCATTAATTGCTTTGACGGCTGACTCCTCTGAAAAGTTGACAGACCTGACACCAAAGCAGGTAATTATGACTCTGTCATGATGATGAATCTCTAGGGAAGAGAAAGAAATCTTTGACACGATCCCCCGAGAGCAACAAAATGCCACGTGGCCTTGCCACGTCGGCGTGCTTATGCGGCTCGAAGTGAAGACTTCCCATGCGGTTCAGAATGAAGCTGTCCTATGCTCCGGCCGAAACAGTTTCATGCGGCTCAATTGGAAGCATCCCTATGCGGCTCAAGAAGACCATGCCCATGCGGCTCAAGCAGACACACCATTATGCGGTTCATGCGGCTCGTCATGGTTCAGAAGTCCGAAGGAGGGGGCCACTGCCCAGATCGCCCTGACACGTGTCCCAAGTCTTCATGCGGCTCGCTCATGCGGTTTAATCTGCATGCGGTTCCAGTCTCACCATCGGCTCTTAGGACACGTGTCCTCATCCGATCAATCTCCCAGATTTATGGCAATCCAAGATCGGGTCGAATCCCAATGATCTGGGGCACGTGGCAGAAGAATAAATTTAATTTATTTACAGATATCATAAAATCATTATAAGGAAGATTTATGCCAATCAGCATTAATTGCTAATGGGGATTTGGTGTAATCTACCCTTAATGGCTTGGATTCATCACAATCGGGAATGAACGGCCTGGATTGACTAATCCCCAGGCCGTCGCCATCTCCAAGAGCTAATCATTAGCAACCCTAATGATCACATCCCACTACTATAAATAGCAAGGTGCCATTTCCTTGCGGAGAGAGACGATAAAAATCAGAGAAGAATACGTATACACAGAAAGAGCTTTCCCCCCTTCCTGATAATCACAGAGAGAGAGAGAGAGAAGCCAAGAGAGCAACTCGAGGAGAGCAAGAAGGGCATTTTTTCGTCAACGTCGAGCAGATCTTCCCCGAGCCAAGGCTGCATACCGATCGTCCAAGGAGTAAGGCAGAGCGGCCGTCGCTTTCCCGAGCCTCTATCGTTACCCCCCAGAATCAAAAATAAATAATTGTACTTAGTCTACTGTACCTAGGTTTTCGTCCCTAGGTTTTTTGTACAAGCGAGTTTGTATTGTGAGTCTAAGTTCAGTCCTCCGATAATTATTCTGTTCTTTTACGATCAATGGCAAACAATCGGGGTACGGTAGATATAAGTCAAGTCGAGGATCGTTCCTCAATAAGTGGAGAACGAGTGTGTACAATGACACATGGTCGATAAAACAGGATGATCTACTCGTCTATAGTATACTAGAGTTATTGACGGGTAACCAACTCTACGGCACAAGATTTCTAACAACTGAGTCATGAATTTCTATTTGTGTCAACCTGCCAGACTATCGTCACAAGAATTATAGTGATTGTGTATTGCTGTTGACAACTGGTAGATCATAATATGACAGGGTATTCAAACTATGGTATTGGCTAAGCTGGTGACTGTGGTGTTCCAACACTAGTTAGGGCTTAATAGTAAAATTTACATAACTAGAGTAATACTTGTTGGAAACCAACCTTGGGATGAGTGTCACGATAAATGATTACCCTATTGTCCACTCATCTCAGGTCTAACTGCGGCTTCGGTCGAGGAAGGGTTGGTTCAAGGCTTAAGGGTTGCTATTTAAGACAAGCTTCCAGCAAATAATTAGAGACTCGTAACCTTTCGCGATTCAAGGGCGAACATAATTCAAGAGGAATTGTCAATGCAGTCGTGGATGAGATCCTAGATACCTATATATCTCCATCCACGTAGTGTAATTAAACGAAGAGCGAACCAAACGCATCATAGTTGATCAGACCATAATACACTGATTCTGATTAGACAATAAGTTAGCAGGCGTCCCCACTAAACATACGCCTCGAATCAAGCTCGAGAACAGAGTGAGCTTGCAAAACTAGGCTGTAATAGCAGCATTGGTCAAAAGAGTCAAAATATAGGTATGCGAGATTTGAAAAGGAGTTACAAGTAGTTCTAGTTTTGTGAGAATCAAACCTTACCCGGTGTTCTTGCTTATACAGTCTTTCTACTATCTTCTGATCCACAAGGACTTGGTCGACTAATGGGTTATGGACATTCTAAATTCTATATTCTAGGTAAACCTATTAGTGTCAGTCGATATCCTCGTCAATAGGTCATAAGGACCACGGAATGCTAGATCGGGAGAGTGCTATCCAACTTACAAACTTCCACCAATATTGGCTTCGGATCTTATGGAACACACAGGGCACTGTCCTATCCTCTATATTATCCTTAACTTGTAATCATGTCTGAAATCATTTCACCGAGGTCTATGCCCACCCGTATACTCTGGCTGTGGTAAACCCTTGGTTTCGAACTCAACATGATACAAAATCGAACACTTCTTAACTCTATCCAATATTGGCTCAAGGGTATCTACGATCAAGAGTGGACCACTAGTCATATCTTTAGAAAATTCTATAACCGATGTTTTCCTAATCTCCTTTCCACTCTAGGGGTCGTATCTCGCCAGTGCGCTGCTGGCTGCAGTGAATCCCTAGTCTTCAAAGTTTAAATAAATGGCGACAGTGCGCTGCTGTCTTGCCAGTATAAGTTAACTAACCTTCCTTTAAACTATATGTAAAAACTCATGAGCTTCTAGAGATTCAAACAAGTTGTCCACGAAATAAACGTAAGTATTTGTCCTATTATTCACAACCCTTAGAATAAAATATTGAATATGGAGGAAATAACTGGGAAAAAGGAATACAAATATTCTAGCATCTATTTCGTGTGTATTCAAGCCTTTGAGGAAAAACTTGAATCGAAACTAACTTGAGTTTCATCTATTGATAACATAAAAATAACAATTCTTAGGGCAAAATAGGAACTAAATAGGCAATTTTGACTAAGATTGAGGATGATATCAAAAGGGCAAGGAGAAGAATTGTACCATTTATCAAGGTTAGATCATTAATTCTGTGAAGCCCTGCCTTACCAAGGGAATAATCTATCCAAATTAGATTATATCGTCATATCAAGAGATACTAGTGTACCCATGGGGATCTGATAACTATCAAAATTAATAACTCCTTATCTACATTGCATGGCCTAGACTACCCATCGATAAATTTGTATAAGGGACTCCTAGTCCTAGTCATTCTCGTAAATTAAATTAATTTCTAATTCGTGAATGAGCATTTCATAGTCGCAGGCTCGCAATAGTACAACTAACTTAAGTACCATCACGAGTTCGCATGATTTACGAAAACAGACCTGCATGGGCCACCACAAACTTGTCACGACCCGCACCCGTTTTTTTTTAAACGGATACAAGACGTGTCCAAGCCAGCCTACGCCGCAGTGTCGGCGGTAGAACGCTGTCACGGCCATGAAGATCAAAATCAAAATAATGCTCATTCACAACTAATTTAATTTACAATATTCACAAGATTCACAGTTGCAGAAAAATAAACTTGTACAATGACTACAACTCATCTATCTAACTAGTCTCTAGGCTTTTCGTCTGCAAGTACCCCCGTATCTCCCATGCTAAGTGAGTCCACGGCTAACATGAAAAATATGGTTTCCAGTCAGGAATGGAACGAGCACAATTCACTGAATGCAATTCCAAATAAAGAAGATGACTATAAAACAAAGGTTAGACATCAATTATGAGTTTTGAAAATAAACAGAAAATACAAAAAACCAATAGTAAATAAATAGACACAACAGACTTTCCCCAACTGCTAGAAGTACCTTTGATATGTGATCGGTCTCGGGACAATTATGCGACACTGTCTACACTGTCTAAAGTTATACTGTCTACACTGTCTAAAGTTACACTGTCTATACTGTCTAAGTTACACTGTCGACACTGTCTAAGTTACACTGTCTACATTGTATAAAGCTACACTGTCTACAGAAAATATTGCAATAAAGAAACACTGTCTACAAATAATAATCATGATCTACACAATTTAAATACAGTAATAATCATTGTCTACACTGTCTACTTTGCAATAAATAAATCACTGTCTACACTGTCTACAAGAAATAAATAAATCACTGTCTACACTGTCTACAAGAAATAATGAATTACTGTCTACACTGTCTAAGGTCAGATCACACATCGTTGGTACTTCTCATTCCCGACTCAACAATTTTAATAGAAAATAATCACATAACTAATGGCCAATCAATAAAATATAGTGAAAATCAATATCGAAATGCAGACATTAAACTGTACTCGCCTGTGGTCCTTTACTGGTGAAACCGACAATCTGAATACTCAATGTGCCACTATAGTCAAAACCCGTACAACAGTCCCCGGAAGCTGAAATAAACATACCAATGATCTCAGAATAGTCCAATTAGCTAGGATTGCCTGTCCTTACGTCCAATTCTGGACACAGGGGCAAAACGGTAATTTCGGGCAAAAACGATATCCGTCGTTGGACCCACTTTGCACCGAAAAGCGTGTCAGAGTCAACGGTCTCTAAGTCATCAAAACTAATGTTTACGGATCCAGTTTTCCGATATGAACCCAACCGTATGTCCAAAGTTGGATTCCGGCGGCCCGTGCACAAAATCGCCGTTGAGTGGGACCGTGGGGCCCACAAAACGACGTTCGATTTGACTGTCTCAGATTTGGACCAAATTTGGCATACAGGACCAGAAAAACAATACGGTTCTGTTGGCGCAAGTTTCGTCTCGATCTGACGAGCGTGCATAAAGTAATTGAGAAATTTGCAAGGTGCACGATACGGTGAATTTCGACGGATACGTATCAAATTCGTCGCGCACACGCGACCAATTTGAATTCCGCAAAAGCCCACGCGACTACAAAGCCGTTACGCAGCTTTCGATCTTTCGGTACGCGACCACGTCGTCCGGATTGGCGTGACGCACGTCGTGTGGAGCGTTTTCTAAGTTTGAAAACAGGTTTTCGGTAACTTTGG
>JANAVB010022600.1:13426070-13493348 GCA_029216955.1 Iris pallida | reverse complement strand
ACCGCTTCATCCTAGCTATTACTGACTACTTCTCCTAATGGGCAGAAGCAGTTCCACTGGCGGAAGTGAAAAGCTCTAGGGTGATCAGCTTTATCAAGCATCATTATCTACCGTTTCGGGGTACCCGTAGGATTATCCATGACAATGATCCACAGTTCATCAGCCATATTTTCAGCAGATTTGTGACAAGAATCACATTCAGAACGTGGCATCAATGCCTACAATCCGACAGCAAACGGATTGGCTGAGGCGTTTAACAAGACTATCGTTAGGCTACTCAAAAGGTCGTGTCATCCAATAACGCGACTGGGACGAAAAGCTCGACGAATGCCTTTATGCCTACCGCACAATGGTACAGACTCCGACGGGAAACACACCATTCTCCTTAGTCTACGGGAGCGAAGTGGTACTGCCTCTCGAGATCCAAATACCCTCACTCCGTGTAGCGATCACAAATCAACTAACAGAAGAAGACAATCAACATCGCCGTCTACGAAAATTGGAGGCACTTGACGAAAAATGTCTCCTAGCTCAACAGCGCATCGAACTCTATCAAGCTCGTATATCACAGGCTTTCAACAAGAAGGTCAAGCAGAGGACTTTCCAAGTAGGCGACCTGGTTCTGGCAGTCGGGAGGCTGATGGTGTTGACTCACAAAACACCAGGAAAGTTTGAGCCCAAATGGGAGGGACCTTTTATCATAGAGACGGTATACTCAAACGGTGCTTACCGTCTCGCCCGATCAAACGGGGACTTGTTCATGATGCCCATCAACGGCAAGTTCCTAAAGAAGTACTACTCTTGACATCTTTCAGATATGTACTTCCACCTCTACCTAGCAAGGGAGTCAGTGGACCTGATCATCAGAGCTCACATACACCTCCCTTTCACAAAAATCCTATGCTTTCGGAACCCGGTTGTTCCATTGCATTCTATCTCCAGTAGAAGGACAACCACGTCCATACTACCTCTGAGTTGCTCCTCTACGCCCTACAAAGAAGAATTTTACGCTTCGTAAGACTACCTACCCATCATATTTACTACGTCCACATTCTCTCTGAGTAAACATCCCGTACAGACAGCCTCCGCGTTGCCGTACATTGATCGCAGAACTTTTATGTCCATATTACCTCTGAGTAGTTTCGTGTATCTCCCCAGAGTCATTCCTACCACGTCCATAACACCTCTGAGTAGAAAGATTCCATCATTTGAACCACATATTGCCACGTCCACATTACCTCTGAGCAAACATGTCATTTCTCTCAAACTTATTATCTGTACCTAACGACCAAGGTGCGCAAAAGATAATAGGTCCACACAAATCACAAGTTCATGACAACAAAAGATGAACACACCACAAAATTCTTTATTTTTTATCTAAAAGTAAAGGATTACATCCCCAGCATATAACAAAAAAAGAGAGAGAAGACTACCAATCCCT
Organism: Iris pallida; assembly: GCA_029216955.1. NCBI lineage: Eukaryota > Viridiplantae > Streptophyta > Magnoliopsida > Asparagales > Iridaceae > Iris > Iris pallida. The sequence goes on along the minus strand of JANAVB010022600.1, from coordinate 13,491,907 downwards.
AAGCATCATTGGGATTGGCAGAAAGCTCTTCAATCTGACGCCTCAAGCCTGCAGCCCGGGTCTCTGCAGTCGCCAGGACCCGGCTTTCAGCTTCCTGCCGCATCATCTCCACAGTCTCGGGAGCAGTATCGTTCTCATGCTTGGCATCCAACTCCTGCCGTTGCTGAGTCAGAGAAAGAATATGGCGAGTAACGACTGCCTCTTCCTCCTTGGACGAGATGTGCTCAACCTGGGCCCGCTCAAGATCTATAAGTTGGGCCCTCTGGTCTTCTAAGAGGCGAATCCTGGCAGTAACCTCCGCTATACTTGCCTCCAGTGAGGCCCGCAGCTCCACCTGCTCCTGTGTGGTTTGAGACAGTCTCTCTACTGCAGCCTCAACAGCGGCCACCTCACCGTCCAAGATGGCCACCGTGGCCTGATAAGATGACTCAACCTCAGCTATCAACTTCTTCTATTCTGCTTCTATCAGAGCAGAAAAGTCATTCCGCTGGATACTCTGCAGTTCAGAAAGACGCTGGTCGAGCTCAACCACCGACTCCTCCAGAATTACAGCCATGTGATCGTGACCACAGTACAAATGTATCAAACCAATAGAAGAGCGCCATAGCTTTCGCCGTCGCAAAACTTCTATTTGCATTCAGCACCGTTGATACGCCCTTCTGCAGCATCTTGTATACTGCTTCAACAACAAACTGAACATACTCATTTGCATCAGCCAGCACTTGAGGCGTCATGGCAGGAGTTGCAGGAGGTACTGTGATAGACGACGGGCCTGAAGAAGACCCACTGACTTCAATCTGCGAGGCTGAAACCTTGGCATCAACGGACTCTCCCTCAGCAGGGGCTTGAACTTCGCCGCTGGCCCGATGAGCCAAGAGAGCTGAAGGAGCCGAGAGGGGCATCGATATCGTACCCCAAGTAGAAGGAACAACAGGGGGTTCCAGCAAACCCTTACCCTTCTCAAGCTCGGAGGGACCACCGAATACTAATAATAATTTCAAAAATCACCATAATTATTTAATTATTTGAAAATACCTTTTGATAATTGAATAAAATAATTAGTACTTTGAAAATTCAAAGTAGACATGAAATAAATTCTCTGTCTCTCGCATACATATAGTATCCATAAAATACTAGTTTTCTAACTACTACATATATATGTACAATAAAATAAATAATATAATTTTGGAAATCTCGACGCGCCACTTTTCACCACTTTAAAATAATCAACATATTTATTTTTTGAAAACTATCCTATATAAATAAATTTATAATTAAATATTTTTCCAAAAATATGTACCTCACACATATACGCACTCGACGAGCAAATACAAAATAAAAAAAATAAATTCCAAATTAATAAAAAAAATCGTAGTAAAAATTTAGGGGGTTTACATGTCTGCCCATAGCAAGCTAATGGCCTCACCCTCTCTCTCTCCCCCCCATACACATATGGAATGGCCTATTGGCCCAACTGCCTGTAGCAGTTGAATGGGGGTTAAGCCACCCCTTCTCTCTCAACTGACATAGAATACACATCACTCATAGACACTTAGGCACTCGCTGATACCTCTCTGGTACTAAAACTAGTACACTGAAACCTTGTCACGCCCCAGAACCAGATACTAGAGAGCGGGGAATGACTCAGCCAGCTACGTATTACGGGTAGATGAATACCGTATAATACGATCAATGCTGTCTAAAAGACAAGGGGGTGCATACTACATGAAAGTCTCGTTATAGTCACTTCACATCTATTGTCTCAATCATTCAAACAAGAAGCAAAAATAGAGAACATGTAAGATAAAGCAGTAAGGCGTCCCAAACGCTTAGTTAAAATGTTCTTGAGATCTGGCTTTACAAAACATCGCCAGGTGATATAGTAACATATACACAATTGTTATCAGCTGCAGTCTGACTTAAATACAATTATGTAAAGTAAGTGCAAGACTATCCGACAAACATGTCGGTGCCAAGCGACAAAATATAAAGTAAATAACAAAACGAGCGATGAAGTAAGGAACCCACTCGAGTCCTCCTGCGATCATTCTCCTAGTATTTACCATCTTGGAGGTGGAAGTAAGCTGAGTCCTCGGAAACCGGCTCTAATCTGCCATGCAAAACCAGAGAGGTTAGACCTCTAATAGCAAGTACCACAAGGAAGCACAATATTAAGGATTAAACCAGTAAGTAAAAGGATATAATAATAGCTCTCTGCTTACCACTAGGATTCACATAACATCACGACAATTCGAACCAACCTCCCAACCAAACAAGGACAGAAGTTGGCCCGTCATGTCCTGACATTCTGATCCTCCCAGTTAGGTAACATAGTAGGTACAGTACACAAACAAATCATCTTGAACGGCCAATCAACTCCTACGGCTTGCTATTGTGAGTCCCAAGTTATCCTGGAATTATGCAATAAAGATTCCTCAATTCTTACTATGTACGAGCAAGGCTAGTCTATCCAGTCAATCAATTGCGCCAATCATGAATTAGACGAGTCCCAGCGGGACACCCGTCATCAATATATAATATATAATAATATAAGCAAATACCGCTCCCTGCCCGTGTGGAAAGTTTACAGTATCTGTGGGAACCAGCCGGCCTGTCGGACATTAATAGTCCCGAAAGGGCTGCCATGTAAGAACTCGGGAATCCATTCTCTCCATGCCATCGTTATTTTATTTGACTTAATAGTCTCTACGTTGTGTGAAGTCCCATACCGTGGATCATGGTCATTCAAAATGAGTACTTCCGTACAAAGTACGATATGCCCGACTCTACAACGATACACGTACGGTTAGATTGTAGCTCTTACATAGCGTAATACAACAATTAAAACTAACCACAGAATAATCATGCCCCGACCATAAAGTACACATGCTGCTCTGTAGAGGAATAAATATAAATTGAAGCCTACACATGCCTGTATGTCAATATTTGGATCGGCTAATCGATTACAATAGTTCATAACATGAACGTGTCTCATCATTTAATTCAATAAGACGACTAGCCAGTCTCTTAGTTCCAACTAGGAACGCATGATCAATTTTAGTCAAGATAACCATCGTCATCAATGGTGACAAGGCATGAAAGTCAATTAGTATTAAATGGAGTCGAGTCTATAACTCTCAGGGTTAAGTTCCAGTCTTACTGGGTATCCATAAACTAATCAAGACACGGGACACGTTCTACACAACCATATGTATTAAAAATTAACATGCTAAGATTATCGAGTTCATGCAAAAAGGCATAAGGATATAATAGGAGAATTATCTTGCCACCATTAAATGAATAAATTATAGAACAATAAAAACACCAAGGCTAAGTTACACCCAGGTTAGGCTATGCCCAAGTCTACGCTAAGGCCAACAAGTCACGCCAAGTTTTACGCTATGGCGAAATATGCACGCAAGAATCGTATGCGTAAAAAGGGATACGCCAAGTTTCAATATGTAGGAGTGAGCGTATAAAGTGATTCACGCTGGCAAGCGTGAGCGTGAAGAGTGATTCACGCTGGCACGCAAACCGTGAGCGTACGAGCGTGAAAAGTAACTCACGCACGCACAGCGTGAGCGTGAAAAGTAATTCACGCACGCACAGCGTGAGCGTGAAAAGTAATTCACGCACGCACAGCGTGAGCGTGAAAAGTAATTCACGCACGCACGTAAAGGCGTGTGCGTAACTCAAATGTCACGCTGGCACGTAAAGACGTGAGCGTAACTCAAATGTCACGCACGCACGTAAAGACGTGAGCGTAACTCAAATGTCACTGGTACGTAAAGACGTGAGCGTAACTCAAATGTCACGCTGGCACGTAAAGACGTGAGCGTAACTCAAAATTCACGCTGGCACGTAAGAACGTGAGCATAACTCAAAATTTACGCTGGCACGTAAGAACGTGCTAACTCAAATGTCACGCTGGCACGTAAAGACGTGAGCGTAACTCAAATGTCACGCACGCACGTAAAGACGTGAGCGTACAACATCTCCGAACTCCAATCTTATGGAACCTTCGTTCCAAGCCAGAAATGAGGTTCCCATGGTTCAGAATGGTGTAGAATGAGAAGCTCTACCACATGAACTATCTACTTTTCGAAAACACGCCAGTTTGATAGATCAAAACCCATGGACACCGAAAATACAACTTAGATCTATAAGAAATGAGCCAATGAAATCAAAAATGCTAAGTACTAAACTCTCTTAGAATCACAAGAGGAAGACAAATGAACCATAAAAACATGGTTCTCAAGTAAAAGCAAGATGCACTTGCCTACTCCTGGTAGGTGGAGGGAGTGATGAGGAAGAAGAAGAAGAAGCAGTAATGGTGAAGGAGAGTTTATGAAGAGAGAAGAAGGGATGGAGGCTTTAAATGGAAAAAGGGGGGTGGTAGGTGGGGGTTTGGTTCATTGAACCACCATGAACCCAAAAATAACCAACCATTGCCGAACCACATAAGACTAAAACAGAGAATAAAAGCAGGAAGAAAAATGCAGATAATTAATTAACATGAAATTAAAGGAATTTAAATACAGGATGATACATGATAAATATTAAATAAATATATGAGTTGTACATGTATAAAAACGCATTCTGGAACGGGGAGTGACATCTCTACCCACCTTAGAAAAATTTTGTCCTCGAATTTCAAATCCAAGCAGGTAGAAATATCGGAGCTAAACTAATACAAGCAATTCTAGTGATCAAGCAATCGTTTTTACCATATCAAAAGCAAGTACTATATATGTAAATTCATCAATCTACGATATTAAGCAGCTCTACCCATAAGGTGATAAGCATGAGGAATCAGGACAATCAAGGTATACAGAAAGAGATATACCTTGTGAGTCAAACAGGTGTGGATACCATGATCGGATATCATCCTCACGTTCCCACGTTGACTCTCCCAAGGAGTGATGACCCCAAGCAACATGGACAAGACTAATTGTTTGGTTCTTAAGTATCTTCTCTCTCTCGGTCCAAAATGGACACAGGCTGTTCCTCGTAAGACAGGTTGGTACCAACAACCAGCTCAGAATGATCGAGGATATGCTTGGGTCCGATACATACCTACGTAACTGAGATACATGAAACACGTCATGCACCTCTCGTAACGAAGGTGGGAGGGATAAACGATATGCAACATCGCCTATCCGATCAAGGATAACGAATGGGCCCACGTACCGCGGACTCAATTTCCCGCGAACGCCAAATCTAATGACCCACGAGTAGGCGAGATCCGCAAGAATACGTGGTCCCCAACGGAGAACTCTAACGGCCTACGATGCTGGTCCGCCCAATGACGATGTCGATCCTGCGCAACTCGAAGTCGCTCTCTAACTTCCTTAACCACTTCAACTGTTTGGACAATCATTTCTGGGCCTAACATCTTCCTCTCCTCGATATCATCCCATGCAAGCGGCGACCTGCACTTCTTACCATATAGTGCTTCGAATGGCGCCATCTGGATACTGTCTTGATAACTATTGTTGTATGAGAACTCAACTAAGTGCAGGTGACTCTCCCAAGACCCTCCAAAATCTAGAGTGCAAGCTCGTAACATATCTTCTAAAGTCTGAATCGTTCTTTCTGATTGCCCATCCGTCTGTGGATGGTAAGCCGTGCTAAATCTTAACTTGGTACCCAGACTATGATGTAAGCTCTTCCAGAAATGTGATGTAAAGCGGGTATCTCGGTCCGACACAATACTGACAGCACTCCATGCTGCCTGACTATCTTTTGCATATATAACTCTGCCAACTTTTCTGTAGATTGCCCTACTCTGAAAGGAAGAAAGTGTGCTACCTTTGTAAGTCGGTCCACTATCACCCAAATAGTCCTTACCACTTGGTGATCTCGGTAAATCGGTCATAAAGTCCATTGTAATACTCCCATTTCCATTCCGGGATAGGAAGCGGTTGCAATAATCCAGCTGGCCTCTGCTGTTCTGCCTTCACTTGCTGACATACCAAGCAACGGGAAACAAATTTAGCTATCTCCCTCTTCATCCCGTTCCACCAGAAATGCTGCTTGATATCTTGGTACATCTTGGTCCCTCCAGGGTGAATATAATACTGAGAACTGTGAGCTTCTGCCATAACCTCCTGTCTGATATCTCCACTAGGCACACATAGACGCGATCCAAACCTAGTGTACCATCCTCATGAATTCTCATCTCCTTCCTGAGTCCTGACTTATATTCTACCCTAAGCTTCTGAATCCTTGGGTCCTGTGCCTGAGCTGCCTTGATTCTGTCTACCAAGTCGGATTGAACTTGCAGACTTGTTAGAACTCCTTCATCACTAGGAAGTATAACTTCGATGCCCATCTCCTGAAGGTCTTCTAAGATATGCCTCTGCGTTGTCAACATAAATGCGCCGCCTCTTCTGCTGAGAGCGTCTGCTACTACATTAGCCTTGCCTGGATGATACTGAAGCTCCACGTCATAATCCTTGATCAACTCCAGCCATCTTCTCTGCCTCATGTTTAGCTCCTTCTGAGTAAAGATGTACTTCAGACTTTTATGGTCTGTGTACATGTCCACTCGGTCACCATATAAGTAATGCCTCCATAACTTCAGAGCAAACACTACTGCCGCTAACTCCAAATCATGAGTTGGATAATTCTTCTCGTGGTCCCGAAGCTGCCTAGATGTATATGCTATCACCTTCCTATATTGTAAGGACACATCCAAGTCCTTTACCTGACGCATCACAATACTGTAAAACCTCCGGGTCCAACTGGCAATGTAAGAATAGGTGCTGATATCAACTTCTGCTTCAAAGTCTCAAATGATGCCTGACATTCTGCCGACCAAACGAATGGTACATCCTTCCGGGTCAAGCGGGTCATGGGTGCTGAAAGCCTTGCAAAGTCTGACACAAACCTTCTGTAATATCCTGCCAATCCCAAGAAGCTCCGCACATCTGCTACGGTCTTGGGTACTGGCCAACTTTCTACTGCTTACCTTCTTGTGATCTACTGCTACTCCAGCTCCTGATATGATGTGACCCAAAAATGAAATGATCCGACCATAACTCACACTTGCTGAGCTTGGCATATAACTGGTTCTCTCTCAGAATCTGTAACACTTTCCTGAGGTGGTCTTCATGCTCCTCTTCACTAGCAGAGTATACGAAATGTCGTCAAGAAACACAACGACAAACTGGTCTAAGTATGGCATAAAGATACGATTCATCAAATCCATGAATATTGCTGGAGCATTGGTCAAACCAAACGGCATTACTAAGAATTCATAATGCCCATACTTCGACCTGAATGCTGTCTTGGGAATATCTTCCTTCGAACCCTCACCTGATGGTACCCTGAACGAAGATCTATCTTGGAGAAAACTCTAGCTTTGCTCAACTGATCAAATAAGTCGTCGATCCTGGGTAATGGGTACTTGTTCTTCACTGTTGCCGTGTTAAGCTTCCTGTAGTCAATGCACAATCTGGATGACCCATCCTTCTTCCCCACAAGTACTGGTGCTGCCCATGGCGATATGCTAGCTTGGATGAACTTCTTCTCCTTCAGTTCCTCTATGTGCTGATATACCGTGGCCTGCTCTGAATCTGCCATTCTGTAAACTCGATCTAATATCGGTTTATTTCCTGGTGCCAATTCTATACTGAACTCAATATCTCTAACTGGTGGTTGACCTGGAAGTTCTTCAGAAATACGTCTAGAAACTCTTCAACTACCTTCGAATCTGAACTTCTTCCATTGCCGTTATTACTCCCTGCTCTTGTTGAGTTGCCCCTGATCTGACTAAGGTGAATCTCTTCATGCCTGGAATATCAAAAGACACACTCCCTCTACGACAATCTATTGTCGTATGACTGTCTTTCAGCCAGCCCATGCCTAAGATAACGTCGAAATTTCAACAGAAAATTTATCAACCGGGCGGGTAAAGAATGCCCGCAAACTACAACGCTACATGCTAAAATACTCTACTCTACTAACTTCTACGAGCCCATTACCAGTGAGTATATTCAACCTCCCTGGCAATGCCTTGAACTCCATTCCTAGTCGTGTCGTAAATTGTGCAGATATAAATGAATGGGATGCTCCCGAATCAAACAATGCCTGCGGATATGAGACGACAAGAATGTTACCTGCCACAACATCTTCCGATGCCAATGCTCTTCCAAGGACAGAGTGAATGCTTGCCCTCGACCTCCTTGCTGGTTTCCATGCTGCGGCTAGCCTGATGTTGCTGTGGCCCCTTCCTTGATGATGCTGGGGTGGTCTATGCTGGTGTTGCTGCATCGGTGGCCCCTGCTGTCGAAACATCTGAGCCTGTGGCATTAACGGACGCTGTGCCAACGGCCTCACTGCCACCGCTGGTCCTCGATACTGGCCTGCCCCTGGTGCTGGCAGAGCAGAAACTGTTGCCCTGGTCCTCCTGACCTCAATTCATGGGACATGTGGTAACCCGATGGTCTGATTTCCACATATCAGACACAGTCCATTCAATGTCCGACACACATCTCTAGTGTGTCCTACCTTCCCACAATAAGTGCAGTCCGCCGGGGGTTGCTGGTTCTTCCTCTGTTGCTGTTGCTGCTGTCTTGGTGGTGCTGGTCCTCGTATCGCCACATCGTGGATACGAATGCCAGTGGATGGTGCTGATATTCGGGGCTGCTCCCCCTCCTCCTTCAACCTGTGGGATCTCTTCTGACCCCCAGTCCTTGCCGCAAGCCTCTGAATGGTGATCTTATGCCTTCGAGTTGCCGTCAATACTTCGTCAAAAGTTTGGTAATTGTGCCCCTCTATCAATTACAAGAGCTCAAGATGAAACCCTTGCTGGAACCTCATAGCCCTCTGGCTCTCTGTTGCTACCATCTCTGGGGCGAACCTACTCAATCTGCAGAACTCTGCTGTATAAGCATCTACAGTCTTGCCGGCCTGCCTGAGGTTGATAAACTTCTGTTGTAGCTCAAACCGTGCCACAACTCCATAGTACTTGGTCTTGAATCTTGCAGTGAAATCGTCCCAAGCCACAGGACGTCTGATGCCCACTTCCTCTGATTCCCACCAATCACGTGCGAGATCCTGAAGTAACAACTTCACTAGATCCACACGTTCTTCCGCCGGTACCTTAGCTACTGTCAGAATAGCCTCAATATCCTTAAGCCATGCATCTGCTGAGATGGCATCCTCGTGCCCTCGAAATGGTGGGGGTTGTACTTGCAAAACCTGGCTGATGCTCCTGAATCAGTCCTCACTCCTCTTTCCAAAGCCGTCTGCAATCCTTGGTTGAGCAACACATTCTGCTCTTGTAGCTGAGTGTGCATGCGCTGCTGGGCCAACATCTGATTTGCTGAGTAGCCATCATTCCTCTCATGATCTCCAGAAGGGCGGGTGTCCACTTCCACTGGAGTAGGTAGAACTATGGGTGGTGTTGGAACTTCCGGATACTGCGGTTCAGCTGCTGGTTCCACTATCACCTCTTCTTGGATAGTCTCCTGAGGTGAGACTGGCCCTTGTTGCTGACCAACCTGGTCATGTTGTCCATGTTGCTCTTGTTGTTGCTGCCCAGCTCTGACCGATGCGGACGAAGTGCCCCTAAGAAAAGGGATAAGAGAACAATCAAATAACCGGACTGGGAAGATCAATGAAGTCAAAGGATACCAAATGTCAAGTTAGAATCGAGAATAACGAATCAGGAGATAAGGGGAAACATGTGTGATTGAGACATCCTATAAATCAAAACACCCACAAGTCTGAAATCAGACCCTGCATGGGCCACCACTAAAACCTTGTCATGCCCCAGAACCAGAATACTGGAGAGCGGGGGAATGACTCAGCCAGCTACGTATTACTGGTAGATGAATACCGTATAATACGATCAATGCTGTCTAAAAGACAAGGGGGTGCATACTACATGAAAGACTCGCTATGGTCACTTCACATCTATTGTCTCAATCTTTCAAACAAGAAGCAAAAATAGAGAACATGTAAGATAAAGCAGTAAGGCGTCCCAAACTTAGTCAAAATGTTTTGAGATCGGGCTTTACAAAACATCGCCAGGTGATATAGTAACATATACACAATTGTTATCAGCTGCAGTCTGACTTAAATACAATTATGTAAAAGTAAGTGCAAGACTATCCGACTAACATGTCGGTGCCAAGCGGCAAAATGTAAAGTAAATAACAAAACGAGCGGTGAAGTAAGGAACCCACTCGAGTCCTCCTGCGATCATTCCCCTAGTATTGACCATCTTGGAGGTGGAAGTAAGCTGAGTCCTCGGGAACCGGCTCTAAATCTGGCTACAAAACCAAGAGGTTAGACCTCTAATAGCAAGTACCACAAGGAAGCACGATATGAAGGATTAAACCAGTAAGTAAGAGGATATAATAATAGATCTCTGCTTACCACTAGGATTCACATAATATCACGACACTTCGAACCAACCTCCCAACCAAACAAGGACAGAAGTTGGCCCGTCATGTCCTGACATTCTGATCCTCCCAGTTAGGTAACAGAGTAGGTACAGTACACAAACAAATCATCTTGAACGGCCAATCAACTCCTACGGCTTGCTATTGTGAGTCCCAAGTTATCCTGGAATTATGCAATAAAGATTCCTCAGTTCTTACTATGTGCGAGCAAGGCTAGTCTATTCAGTCAATCAATTACCAATCATAATTAGACGAGTCCCAGCGGGACGCCCGTCATCATATATTATATAATAATATAAGCAGATACCGCTCCCTGCCCGTGTGGCAGGTTTACAGTATCTGTGGGAACCAGCCGGCCTGTCGGGCATTAATAGTCCCGAAGAGGGCTGCCATGTAAGAACTTGGGAATACATTTTCTCCATGCCATCATTATTTTATTTAACTTAATAGTCTCTACGTTGTGTGAAGTCCCATGCCGTGGATCATGGTCATTCAGAATGAGTACTTCCGTACAAAGTACTATATGCCCGACTCTACAACGATACCCGTGCGGTTAGGTTGTAGGTCTTACATAGCGTAATGCAACAATTAAAACTAACCACGAATAATCATGCCTCGACCATAAAGTACACATGCTGCTTTGTAGAGGAATAAATAAATAAATTGAAGCCTGCACATGCCTGTATGTCAATATTCGGGATCGGCTAATCGATTACAATAGTTCAAACATGAACGTGTCTCATTCATTTAATTCAATAAGATGACTAGCCAGTCTCTTAGTTCCAACTATGAACGCATGATCAATTTTAGTCAAGATAACCATCGTCATCAATGGTGACAAGGCATGAAAGTCAATTAGTATTAAATGGGGTCGAGTCTATAACTCTCAGGGTTAAGTTCCAGTCTTACTGGGTATCCATAAACCAATCAAGACACGGGACACGTTCTACACAACCATATGTATTAAAAATATTAACATGCTAAGATTATCGAGTTCATGCAAAAAGGCATAAGGATATAATAGGAGAATTATCATGCCACCATTAAATGAATAAATTATAGAACAATAGAAACACCAAGGCTAAGTTACACCCAGGTTAGGCTATGCCCAAGTCTACGCTAAGGCCAACAAGTCACGCCAAGTTTTACGCTATGGCGAAATACGCACGCAAGAATCGTATGCGTAAAAAGGGATACGCCAAGTTTCAATATGTAGGAGTGAGTATAAAGTGATTCACGCTGGCAAGCGTGAGCGTGAAGAGTGATTCACGCTGGCACGCAAACTGTGAGCGTATGAGCGTGAAAAGTAACTCACGCACGCACAGCGTGAGCGTGAAAAGTAATTCACGCACGCACGCAAAGACGTGTGCGTAACTCAAATGTCACGCTGGCACGTAAAGACGTGAGCGTAACTCAAATGTCACGCACGTACGTAAAGACGTGAGCGTAACTCAAATGTCACGCTGGCACGTAAAGACGTGAGCGTAACTCAAATGTCACGCTGGCACGTAAAGACGTGAGCGTAACTCAAAATTTACGCGGCACGTAAGAACGTGAGCGTAACTCAAAATTCACGCTGGCACGTAAGAACGTGAGCATAACTCAAATGTCACGCTGGCACGTAAAGACGTGAGCGTAACTCAAATGTCACGCACGCACGTAAAGACGTGAGCGTACAACATCTCCCGAACTCCAATCTTTTGGAACCTTTATTCCAAGCCAGAAATGAGGTTCCCATGGTTCAGAATGGTGTAGAATGAGAAGCTCTACCACATGAACTATCTACTTTTCGAAAAATGCCAGTTTGATAGATCAAAACCCATGGACAACCGAAAATACAACAACTTAGATCTATAAGAAATGAGCCAAGGAAATCAAAAATGCTAAGTACTAAACTCTCTTAGAATCACAAGAGGAAGACAAATGAACCATAAAAACATGATTCTCAAGTAGAAGCAAGATGCACTTGCCTACTCCTGTAGGTGGAGGGAGTGATGAGGAAGAAGAAGAAGTAATGGTGAAGGAGAGTTTATGAAGAGAGAGAAGGGGATGGGGGCTTTAAATGAAAAGGGGGGTGGTAGGTGGGGGTTTGGTTCATGTTGAACCACCATGAACCCAAAAATAACCCAACCATTGCGAACCACATAAGACTAAAACAGAGAATAAAAGCAGAAAGAAAAATGCAGATAATTAATTAACATAAAATTAAAGGAATTTAAATACAGGATGATACATGATAAATATTAAATAAATATATATGAGTTGTACATGTATAAAATACGTATTCTAGGAACGGGGAGTGACAAACACTCACCGAAACATTACTGAACTGAGATTGGAAACTCTCTAGTGTCATAGGTATATAGCCATTGTGGCCTAATTGCCACTGAACACTCAAAGGACCCTTTACTGAACACACTAAAATACTGATACACTCCTCATTACTAACACAACTCACAGCTCACAAACCTTCACTTCACTTATTGACATTGGTTTGCAAATCCTTTCTATTCACTTTGGCCCCTGGCCAAATGGTCTAACTGTCTAAAACTTACCTCACTCACATTCACTCTAATAGGATCTTCACAAGGCACTGGTTTGACTCTAATTCTTGCCGACACTCACTTCACTCACCACCGATACACTGAACTGAATAGGACACTCTCTAATACACCACCTCACATTCACAAACCTGTCTCATACATGGCCACACTTCTCACTGAAACAACAGTTAGTTCACAAAGTCACAAATACAAAATACACATATAACGCCCGAGTCCCAAAATACGTAGACTAGGAACGTAGACATGCCAGCTGTATTCATACAAAGTACATAGGCCTCGTATGGATACATAAGTTGTAAAATGTAGAACCATAACTAATCTCATCCACACAAAAATAAATGAATAAAAGATATCATATAATGATAATGAATTGTCTTGATACAATATGTTGGCCGGAGACAAATCCACTACCAACAAGTAATAGAAAATGTCACGACCCGCACCCGTTTTTTTTAAAACGGATACAAGACGTGTCCAAGCCAGCCTACGCCGCAGTGTCGGCGGTAGAACGCTGTCACGGCCATGAAGATCAAAATCACAAATAATGCTCATTCACAAACTAATTTAATTTACAATATTCACAAGATTCACAGTTGCAGAAAAATATAAACTTGTACAATGACTACAACTCATCTATCTAACTAGTCTCTAGACTTTTCGTCTGCAAGTACCCCGTATCTCCCATGCTAAGTGAGTCCACGGCTAACCTGAAAAATATGGTTTCTAGTCAGGAATGGAACGAGCACAATTCACTGAATGCAATTTCAAATAAAGAAGATGACTATAAAACAAAGGTTAGACATCAATTATGAGTTTTAAAAATAAACAGAAAATACAGAAAACCAATAGTAAATAAATAGACACAACCGACTTTCCCCAACTGCTAGAAGTACCTTTGATATGTGATCGGTCTCGGGACAATTATGCGACACTGTCTACACTGTCTAAAGTTACACTGTCTACACTGTCTAAGTTACACTGTCTACACTGTCTAAGTTACACTGTCTACACTGTCTAAGTTACACTGTCTACATTGTATAAAGCTACACTGTTACAAAAATATTGCAATAAAGAAACACTGTCTACAAAATAATAATCACGATCTACACAATTTAAATACAGTAATAATCATGGTCTACACTGTCTACTTTGCAATAAATAAATCACTGTCTACACTGTCTACAAGAAATAAATAAATCACTGTCTATACTGTCTACAAGAAATAATAAATCACTGTCAACACTGTCTACACTGTCTAAGGTCAGATCACACATCGTTGGTACTTCTCATTTCTGACTCAACAATTTTAATAGAAAATAATCATATAACCAATGGCCAATCAATGAAATATAGTAAAAATTAATATCGAAATACAGACAATAAACTGTACTCGCCTGTGGTTCTTTGCTGGTGAAACCGACAATCTGAACTACTCAATGTGCCACTATAATCAAAACCCATACAACAGTCCCCGGAAGCTGAAATAAACAATACCAATGATCTCAGAATAGTCCAATTAGCTAGAATTGCCTGTCCTTACGTCCAATTCTGGATACAGGGGCAAAACGGTAATTTCGGCAAAAATGATGTCCGTCGTTGGACCCGCTTTCCGATACGAACCCAACCGTATGTCCAAAGTTGGATTCTAGCGGCCCGTGCACAAAATCGCCCGTTGAGTGGGACCGTGGGGCCCGCAAAACGACGTTCGATTTAACTGTCTCAATTTGGACCAAACTTGGCATACAGGACCAAAAAATGATACGGTTTCGTTGGCGCAAGTTTCGTCGATCTACGAGCGTGCACAAAGTAATTGAGAAATTTGCAAGGTGCACGATACGGTGAATTTCGACGGATACGCATCAAATTCGTCGCGCACACGCGACTAATTTGAATTCCGCCAAAGCCCACGCGACCACAAAGCCGTTACGCAGCTTTCGATCCTTTCGGTACGCGACCACGTCGTCCGGATTGGCGTGACGCACGTCGTGTTGAGCGTTTTGAAAACAGGTTTTTCGGTTACTTTGGGATCCGATTTCTCGACGCTCAGTCGATGATTTTCAAATCCGCAAAAAGGGTCGTGGAGCCCTATATGTGTCTATAATTGTGTTTAAATAGATTTTCTAATATGTCACTGGATCGATCAGAATCGATCGTCAAATGTGGGTGATTGGACTGCTTTTGTCCTGTTTCGGGACAGGTTATTCCGTCAACTTTGCATCGATTTTCTGGACGATCTAGGCCTCTAATTTAAGAACTATTTCATGGAGATTAAACTCGTATAGGTTGTGAGTTTACCTGCGCAATTGGTTCGAAAATCGGTGGAACGTGGAGGGAAAACGCTGGCCACGAAAGTTGGTGTTTGGTCGGCTGTCCACTGTTTCGCCAGAGCGCGCGCGTTCGCTGTTTGGCCGGCCTGTGGCCGGCCGGCGGTGACCCGCCGTAGGGCGCGCCCCGGGATATTCGCCATGAAGCCAGGTCGGGTGGTGGCGGCCTGGTTTAGGGTTTGGCTTAGGATTTCGGTGGGTATTCTCTCGATACTCTCTCGGTTATATATAATCTCATACGGCTACAGAGAGCCTGGGGTCGGGTCTTCTGCTCGAGCCCGGGGTCGAGTCTTCCTACTTAGGTTGAGGCTTAGGCCTATGGGCCGGGTTGAGCCTCGCTTGGGTTAGGCTGGGCTAGCCTGGCTCTGTTGCTTGGTCCAGTGGGGAGACTTTGGAGTGGGCTCGGTTGCTCTGCTATTGTTTTCTCTCATTCTTTTTCTATTTTCTTTTTATTATCACTAAAACTATATATATATATATATATATATATATTATATATATATATATATAATATATATATATATATATATATATATATGTATACATACACACACACACGTACGTATATATTCACATATACATTTAATACGTATATATAATACCTTTATACACATATATTTATATATATATATATATACACACATGTACCATTATATTTATAAATTTATATATACATACAATTACATATATATATATTATTTATTTATACATACTCATGTACGCCTTTATGTATATATATATCTATTATATACATTCACATATATAATGTATATAATATACATTCATTATATATATATATATATATATATATATATATTAATATATTTATATATATATATATATATATATATATATATATATATATATATATATATACACACATATATCTAATTTATATATATATACACACACATATACTCATAATTATAATATATATATACACATACCAAAATATGAACAATAAATATAAGTATAATTAACATTTGAAATTCAATCCTTAATTTTATATTTAATATCTACAATAATAATATAATAATAATAATAATAATAATAATAATAATAAAATAATAATAATATATAATAATAAGAATACAAAATTCGATAAACCAACAGTGGTGTATATACCACCAGGTACAGTCTAATAATCCTAAAATGTATAGGGCCTATTATATACAAATATTATTGAATATAAACAAATAATAATATTTATAATATTTAATTAAGAATACTTAGAAAATATTTATTGTATTATTAAAACAGAATACGACACCATCATACCAAAATACATCGACACGAATGTCATTGGACGTCCTGCACGACTACATGGGCTTGGGCTCAGTTCGGGTCCAGTTCGGGCTTAGTTCGGTACAACCGGGTCGCTACGAAGTCAATGAATTTAATAATAAATAATTAACTATTTATGATGGCCATGCTATAACTTGGCCTGGTTTTCCTAGTTAGGACACCCTTATGGTTCGGCCTTCCTAGGCATGGCTAATACACTAGTCTAGGCACGCCACTGCACTATCAGTGCCACGATTTCTAGTCACATTGTACTCCAAATTTAATCATGGTTAAAAATCGTCTACCGTAATAATTAACTAAATAATTAATTACAAAAATTCTAAGATTACCATTTAAATCAAATAAATAACTAAATAATATTTCAAATTCTGGGAAGGGGAGCTACAAATCTACCCACCTTAAAAATAATTTCGTCCTCGAAATTCTATTTCATAACCATGCCTAAACTTTAAAAAAAAAAAGTCAAGGAATAAATCCACCATCACCACAATCTTCTCAAATTTTTAATTCCTCAAAAATAGTTTGTAATCTTCTCCTAGCCCAAATAACCTCAAGGACTTCTACCCACCTTTGGTCACACTACTCCTCACACTAAAATCTTGAAATATTCTAACTGGTGCTAACAATCCTATCAACAAATATCTAGGCATATGGTATCTGTAATCCTCTCGTATCTATCAAGCAACCCGAACTTAGCAAGCAGTAAATCTATCTACAATAGAGAGGACAGGAAGATAAGGAAGAACAATCGAAAGAAATTATGAAGTTTAAAGAGTGGTAGAGAATATGCAATAATACAGGTAGAAAGAGTATTTATGAACCTATAGTCTTATTCGCTAGATTGGGCTACTCTAGTCCAGTCACTTGCTATATCAAAGAGCCCTTCGTTACTTAGAGTGGCTTGCCATCTGTACAATACAGAAGTCTCGTTCTCGAAATTTCAATTCAACCAAGGTTCCATAACGAAACAAATTTGGGAAAATCAAGATTGTGGTCTTACTGGGTTCTCTATTTGGACATCACTCGTTGGTTGAACGAACATTGGGTTTCAACCTATATGGACTGGACAAGATCCCACTGATAAAATTATTCCTACTAGGTTAGGGTATCCTAGAATAGGTTTCTATCCAAGGGTTGAGCTAGTTGCCCGTCATACTGGTTAGCTAAGTTTCTAAAGTTCAAAATGTTTCCTTGGTGACTTTTGTGTTTAAGTAGCACAAGGCCTCTATCAAGCGGCACACTAGTGGCGTGTGCGTAGTGGGCTTCGAGTAGATCACCACCACATATTGGGTCGAAGGAATTGAGTCAAGGTTGGGGCGCTAGTGGAAATCGGAAAGTATACTGGTATTATGGTAAGGGTTATAGCTAGTCCTTTTAACCTAAAAGTTGTAGTACAAATATACAAGGGGACGAGTTTGAGTGGGACATGATATACTTAGATGAAGGTGGACTCGTCTAGATCTTGCATATAAAATTTGTTGGAAGGTAACGGCTGGTCTCGTGCTTCGAATATTAATGGCACGGCCGGGGACAAAAAATGATCTAAATGGAAAGTGGAAGTCCATGAGACACTAATTGTCATCCTATAGGAATCATTCTAATCAATCGATAATCCTTGTATATCATAAAGTTTTAGGAGGCTTACATTCTACCCACCTTAAAAGTAGGACATGGTCTTAGGAATATTGAGGTTAGAGGGTTCCCATAGTCCGGATACTGTACCTCGACTCTTTGTTAATAGGGAATGAGGCACGGCGTGGTGTAGAAGCATGGAAAATACTAAAGAAATTGGTTCATGCGGCCAGGAAAGACCCATGCGGCTCGCAAAACGCATGCGGCTCAGGGGGTCATGCGGCATAAGGAGCTATGCGGCCTGAAGTATTTCATGCGGCTCAGAAGGCACGTGGCTTGGTAGTGCTCCCCTCCAACCCATGCTGCATTAATTGCTTTGACGGCTGACTCCTCTGAAAAGTTGACAGACCTGACACCAAAGCAGGTAATTATGACTCTGTCATGATGATGAATCTCTAGGGAAGAGAAAGAAATCTTTGACACGATCCCCGAGAGCAACAAAATGCCACGTGGCCTTGCCACGTCGGCGTGCTTATGCGGCTCGAAGTGAAGACTTCCCATGCGGTTCAGAATGAAGCTGTCCTATGCGGCTCCGGCCGAAACAGTTTCATGCGGCTCAATTGGAAGCATCCCTATGCGGCTCAAGAAGACCATGCCCATGCGGCTCAAGCAGACACACCATTATGCGGTTCATGCGGCTCGTCATATGGTTCAGAAGTCCGAAGGAGGGGGCCACTGCCCAGATCGCCCTGACACGTGTCCCAAGTCTTCATGCGGCTCGCTCATGCGGTTTAATCTGCATGCGGTTCCAGTCTCACCATCGGCTCTTAGGACACGTGTCCTCATCCGATCAATCTCCCAGATTTATGGCAATCCAAGATCGGGTCGAATCCCAATGATCTGGGGCACGTGGCAGAAGAATAAATTTAATTTATTTACAGATATCATAAAATCATTATAAGGAAGATTTATGCCAATCAGCATTAATTGCTAATGGGGATTTGGTGTAATCTACCCTTAATGGCTTGGATTCATCACAATCGGGAATGAACGGCTGGATTGACTAATCCCCAGGCCGTCGCCATCTCCAAGAGCTAATCATTAGCAACCCTAATGATCACATCCCACTACTATAAATAGCAAGGTGCCATTTCCTTGCGGAGAGAGACGATAAAAATCAGAGAAGAATACGTATACACAGAAAGAGCTTTCCCCCCTTCCTGATAATCACAGAGAGAGAGAGAGAGAAGCCAGAGAGCAACTCGAGGAGAGCAAGAAGGGCATTTTTTCGTCAACGTCGAGCAGATCTTCCCGAGCCAAGGCTGCATACCGATCGTCCAAGGAGTAAGGCAGAGCGGCCGTCGCTTTCCCGAGCCTCTATCGTTACCCCCCAGAATCAAAAATAATTGTACTTAGTCTACTGTACCTAGGTTTTCGTCCCTAGGTTTTCTTTGTACAAGCGAGTTTGTATTGTGAGTCTAAGTTCAGTCCTCCGATAATTATTCTGTTCTTTTACGATCAATGGCAAACAATCGGGGTACGGTAGATATAAGTCAAGTCGAGGATCGTTCCTCAAAAGTGGAGAACGAGTGTGTACAATGACACATGGTCGATAAAACAGGATGATCTACTCGTCTATAGTATACTAGAGTTATTGACGGGTAACCAACTCTACGGCACAAGATTTCTAACAACTGAGTCGAATTTCTATTTGTGTCAACCTGCCAGACTATCGTCACAAGAATTATAGTGATTGGTATTGCTGTTGACAACTGGTAGATCATAATATGACAGGGTATTCAAACTATGGTATTGGCTAAGCTGGTGACTGTGGTGTTCCAACACTAGTTAGGGCTTAATAGTAAAATTTACATAACTAGAGTAATACTTGTTGGAAACCAACCTTGGGATGAGTGTCACGATAAATGATTACCCTATTGTCCACTCATCTCAGGTCTAACTGCGGCTTCGGTCGAGGAAGGGTTGGTTCAAGGCTTAAGGGTTGCTATTTAAGACAAGCTTCCAGCAAATAATTAGAGACTCGTAACCTTTCGCGATTCAAGGGCGAACATATAATTCAAGAGGAATTGTCAATGCAGTCGTGGATGAGATCCTAGATACCTATATATCTCCATCCACGTAGTGTAATTAAACGAAGAGCGAACCAAACGCATCATAGTTGATCAGACCATAATACACTGATTCTGATTAGACAATAAGTTAGCAGGCGTCCCCACTAAACATACGCCTCGAATCAAGCTCGAGAACAGAGTGAGCTTGCAAAACTAGGCTGTAATAGCAGCATTGGTCAAAAGAGTCAAATATAGGTATGCGATTTTGAAAAGGAGTTACAAGTAGTTCAGTTTTGTGAGAATCAAACCTTACCGGTGTTCTTGCTTATACAGTCTTTCTACTATCTTCTGATCCACAAGGACTTGGTCGACTAATGGGTTATGGACATTCTAAATTCTATATTCTAGGTAAACCTATTAGTGTCAGTCGATATCCTCGTCAATAGGTCATAAGGACCACGGAATGCTAGATCGGGAGACGTGCTATCCAACTTACAAACTTCCACCAATATTGGCTTCGGATCTTATGGAACACACAGGGCACTGTCCTATCCTCTATAGTATCCTTAACTTGTAATCATGTCTGAAATCATTTCACCGAGGTCTATGCCACACCCGTATACTCTGGCTGTGGTAAACCCTTGGTTTCGTAACTCAACATGATACAAAATCGAACACTTCTTAACTCTATCCAATATTGGCTCAAGGGTATCTACGATCAAGAGTGGACCACTAGTCATATCTTAGAAAATTCTATAACCGATGTTTTCCTAATCTCCTTTCCACTCTAGGGGTCGTATCTCGCCAGTGCGCTGCTGGCTGCAGTGAATCCCTAGTCTTCAAAGTTTAAATAAATGGCGACAGTGCGCTGCTGTCTTGCCAGTATAAGTTAACTAACCTTCCTTTAACTATATATGTAAAAACTCATGAGCTTCTAGAGATTCAAACAAGTTGTCCACGAAATAAACGTAAGTATTTGTCCTATTATTCACAACCCTTAGAATAAAGTATTGAATATGGAGGAAATAACTGGAGAAAAAGGAATACAAATATTCTAGCATCTATTTCGTGTGTATTCAAGCCTTTGAGGAAAAACTTGAATCGAAACTAACTTGAGTTTCATCTATTGATAACATAAAAATAACAATTCTTAGGGCAAAAATAGGAACTAAATAGGCAATTTTGACTAAGATGTGAGGATGATATCAAAAGGGCAAGGAGAAAGAATTGTACCATTTATCAAGGTTAGATCATTAATTCTGTGAAGCCCTGCCTTACCAAGGGAATAATCTATCCAAATTAGATTATATCGTCATATCAAGAGATACTAGTGTACCCATGGGGATCTGATAACTATCAAAATTAATAACTCCTATCTACATTGCATGGCCTAGACTACCCATCGATAAATTTGTATAAGGGACTCCTAGTCCTAGTCATTCTCGTAAATTAAATTAATTTCTAATTCGTGAATGAGCATTTCATAGTCGCAGGCTCGCAATAGTACAACTAACTTAAGTACCATCACGAGTTCGCATGATTTGCGAAAACAGACCTGCATGGGCCACCACAAAAACTTGTCACGACCCGCACCCGTTTTTTTTAAATGGATACAAGACGTGTCCAAGCCAGCCTACGCCGCAGTGTCGGCGGTAGAACGCTGTCACGGCCATGAAGATCAAAATCACAAATAATGCTCATTCACAAACTAATTTAATTTACAATATTCACAAGATTCACAGTTGCAAAAATATAAACTTGTACAATGACTACAACTCATCTATCTAACTAGTCTCTAGGCTTTTCGTCTGCAAGTACCCCCGTATCTCCCATGCTAAGTGAGTCCACGGCTAACATGAAAAATGGTTTCCAGTCAGGAATGGAACGAGCACAATTCACTGAATGCAATTCAAATAAAGAAGATGACTATAAAACAAAGGTTAGACATCAATTATGAGTTTTGAAAATAAACAGAAATACAAAAAACCAATAGTAAATAAATAGACACAACAGACTTTTCCCAACTGCTAGAAGTACCTTTGATATGTGATCGGTCTCGGGACAATTATGCGACACTGTCTACACTGTCTAAAGTTATACTGTCTACACTGTCTAAAGTTACACTGTCTATACTGTCTAAGTTACACTGTCGACACTGTCTAAGTTACACTGTCTACATTGTATAAAGCTACACTGTCTACAGAAAATATTGCAATAAAGAAACACTGTCTACAAATAATAATCATGATCTACACAATTTAAATACAGTAATAATCATTGTCTACACTGTCTACTTTGCAATAAATAAATCACTGTCTACACTGTCTACAAGAAATAAATAAATCACTGTCTACACTGTCTACAAGAAATAATGAATTACTGTCTACACTGTCTAAGGTCAGATCACACATCGTTGGTACTTCTCATTCCCGACTCAACAATTTTAATAGAAAATAATCACATAACTAATGGCCAATCAATAAAATAGTAAAATCAATATCGAAATGCAGACATTAAACTGTACTCGCCTGTGGTCCTTTACTGGTGAAACCGACAATCTGAACTACTCAATGTGCCACTATAGTCAAAACCCGTACAACAGTCCCCGGAAGCTGAAATAAACAATACCAATGATCTCAGAATAGTCCAATTAGCTAGGATTGCCTGTCCTTACGTCCAATTCTGGACACAGGGGCAAAACGGTAATTTCGGGCAAAAACGATCCGTCGTTGGACCCACTTTGCACCGAAAAGCGTGTCAGAGTCAACGGTCTCTAAAGTCATCAAACTATATGTTTACGGATCCAGTTTTCCGATATGAACCCAACCGTATGTCCAAAGTTGGATTCCGGCGGCCCGTGCACAAAATCGCCCGTTGAGTGGGACCGTGGGGCCCACAAAACGACGTTCGATTTGACTGTCTCAGATTTGGACCAAATTTGGCATACAGGACCAGAAAAACAATACGGTTCTGTTGGCGCAAGTTTCGTCTCGATCTGACGAGCGTGCATAAAGTAATTGAGAAATTTGCAAGGTGCACGATACGGTGAATTTCGACGGATACGTATCAAATTCGTCGCGCACACGCGACCAATTTGAATTCCGCAAAAGCCCACGCGACTACAAAGCCGTTACGCAGCTTTCGATCTTTCGGTACGCGACCACGTCGTCCGGATTGGCGTGACGCACGTCGTGTGGAGCGTTTTCTAAGTTTTGAAAACAGGTTTTTCGGTAACTTTGGGATCCGATTTCTCGACGCTCAGTCGATGATTTTCAAATCAGCAAAAAGGGTCGTGGAGCCCTACATGTTGTCTATAATTGTGTTCAAATAGATTTTCTAATATGTCACTGGATCGATCAGAATCGATCGTCAAATGTGGGTGATTGGACTGCTTCCTGTCCTGTTTCGGGACAGGTTATTCCGTCAACTTTGCATCGGTTTTCTGGACGATCTGGCCTCTAATTTAAGAACTATTTGGAGGAGATTAAACTCGTATAGGTTGTGAGTTTAAGTGCACAATTGGTTCAAAATCGGTGGAACGTGGAGGAAGAACGCTGGCCACGAAAGTTGGTGTTTGGTCGGCTGTCCACTGTTTCGCCTGAGCGCGCGCGTTCGCTGTTTGGCTGGCCTGTGGCCGGCCGGCGGTAACCCGCCGTGGGGCGCGCAGCCGCCGGGATATTCGCCATGAAGCCAGGTCGGGTGGTGGCGGCCTGGTTTAGGGTTTGGCTTAGGATTTCGGTGGGTATTCTCTCGATACTCTCTCGGTAATATAATCTCATACGGCTACAGAGAGCCTGGGGTCGAGTCTTCTGCTCGAGCCTGGGGTCGAGTCTTCCATACTTAGGTTGAGGCTTAGGCCTATGGGCCGGGCTGAGCCTCGCTTGGGTTAGGCTGGGCTAGCCTGGCTCTGTTGCTTGGTCCAGTAGGGAGACTTTGGAGTGGGCCCGGTTGCTCTGCTATTGTTTTCTCTCATTCTTTTTCTATTTTCTTTTTATTGTCACTAAAACTATATATATATATATATATATATATATATATATAATATTATATATATAATATATATATATATATATATATATATATATATATATGTATACATACACACCACGTACGTATATTGACATATACATTTATATACGTATATTATATACCTTTATACACTATATTTATATATATATATATTAGATATATAATATAATATATATATATATATATATATATATATATAATATTATATATATAATTATATATATCTATACATTATATATTATAAATTTATATACATACAATTACATATATATATATTATTTACATACTCATATACGCCTTTATATATATATATATATATATATATAGATATATATATATATATATATATATATATATATATATATATATATTTTTTTTTTATTTTTTTTATAAAAAATATATTTTTTTATATATATATATCTATCATATTCATAGATATATATTATATATACACATACTCATAATTTATATATATATATAGATATATACACACATACTCATAATTTATATATATATACACATACCAAAAATATGAACAATAAATATTAAGTATAATTAATTTGAAATTCAATCCTTAATTTTATATTTATATCTACAATAATATAATAATAATACTAATAATAATACTAATATAATATAATAATATAATAATAATAATAATACTATAATAATAATAATAATAATAGAATAAGAATAATAAAACAAAATTCGATAAACCAACAGTGGTGTATATACCACCAGGCACAGTCTAATAATCCTAAAATGTATAGGGCCTATTATATACAATATCATTGAATATAAACAAATAATAATATTTATAATATTTAATTAAGAATACTTAGAAAATATTTATTGTATTATTAAACAGAATACGACACCATCATACCAAAATACATCGACACTGTCATTGGACGTCCTGCACGACTACATGGGCTTGGCTCAGTTCGGGTCCAATTCGGGCTTGGTTCGGTACAACCGGGTCGCTACGAAGTCAATGAATTTAATAATAGATAATTAACTATTTATGATGGCCATGCTATAACTTGGCCTGGTTTTCCTAGTTAGGACACCCTTATGGTTCGGCCTTCCTAGGCATGGCTAATACACTAGTCTAGGTACGCCACTGCACTATCATGCCACGATTCTAGTCACATTGTACTCCAAATTTAATCATGGTTAAAAATCGTCTACCGTAATAATTAACTAAATAATTAATTACAAAAATTCTAAGATTACCATTTAAATCAAATAAATAACTAAATAATATTTCAAAATTCCGGAAAGGGGAGCTACAATCTACCCACCTTAAAAATAATTTCGTCCTCGAAATTCTATTTCATAACCATGCCTAAACTTTAAAAAATAAAAGTCAAGGAATAAATCCTCATCACCACAATCTTCTCAAATTTTTAATTCCTCAAAAATAGTTTGTAATCTTCTCCTAGCCCAAATAACCTCCAGGACTTCTACCCACCTTTGGTCACACTCCTCTCACACTAAAATCTTGAAATATTCTAACTGGTGCTAACAATCCTATCAACAAATATCTAGGCATGTGGTATCTATAATCCTCTCGTATCTATCAAGCAACCCGAACTTAGCAAGCAGTAATTTACACGAGTAACTAAGAAATATTGGTGAATTCTAATCAGTAGACCTTCGTCTATCGTACACAATAGAGAGGACAGGAAGATAAGGAAGAACAATCGAGAAAAATTATGAAGTTTAAAGAGTGGTAGAGAATATGCAATAATACAGGTAGAAAGTATTTATGAACCTATAGTCTTATTCGCTAGATTGGGCTACTCTAGTCCAGTCACTTGCTATATCAAAGAGCCCTTCGTTACTTAGAGTGGCTTGCCATCTGTATAATACAGAAGTCTCGTTCTCAAATTTTAATTCAACCAAGGTTCCATAACGAAACGAAATTTGGGAAATCAAGATTGTGGTCTTACTGGGTTCTCTATTTGGACATCACTTGTTGGTTGAACGAACATTGGGTTTCAACCTATATGGACTGGACAAGATCCCACTGATAAAATTATTCCTACTAGGTTAGGGTATCCTAGAATAGGTTTCTATCCAGGGTTGAGCTAGTTGCCCGTCATACTGGTTAGCTAAGTTTCTAAAGTTCAAAATGTTTCCTTGGTGACTTTTGTGTTTAAGTAGCACAAGAGGCCTCTATCAAGCGGCACACTAGTGGCGTGTGCGTAGTGGGCTTCGAGTAGATCACCATTACTATTGGGTCGAAGGAATTGAGTCAAGGTTGGGGCTCTAGTAGAAATCGGAAAGTATACTGGTAATATGGTAAGGGTTATAGCTAGTCCTTTTTAACCTAAAAGTCGTAGTACAAAAGGGAACGAGTTTGAGTGGGACATGATATACTTAGATGAAGGTGGACTCGTCTAGATCTTGCATATAAAATTTTTGGGAGGTAACGGCTGGTCTCGTGCTCCGAATATTAATGGCACGGCCGGGGACACAAAATGATCTAAATGGAAAGTGAAAGTCCATGAGACACTAATTGTCATCCTATAGGAATCATTCTAATCAATCGATAATCCTTGTATATCACAAAGTTTTAGGAGGCTTACATTCTACCCACCTTAAAAGTAGGACATGGTCTTAGGAATATTGAGGTTAGAGGGTTCCCATAGTCCGGATACTGTACCTCGACTCTTTGTTAATAGGGAATGAGGCACGGCGTATCGGGGTACGGTAGATAAAAGTCAAGTCGAGGATCGTTCCTCAATAAGTAGAGAACAAGTGTGTATAATAACACATGGTCGATAATACATGATGATCTACTCGTCTATAGTACTAGAGTTATTGACGGGTAACCATCTACGGCACAAGATTTCTAACAACTGAGTCATAAATTTCTATTTGTGTCAACCTGCCAGACTATCGTCACAAGAATTGTAGTGATCGTGTATTGCTGTTGACAACTGGTAGATCATAATATGACAGGTATTTAAACTATGGTATTGGCTAAGCTGGTAACTGTGGTGTTCCAACAGTTAGGGCTTAATAGTAAAATTTACATAACTAGAGTAATACTTGTTGGAAACCAACCTTGGGATGAGTGTCACGATAAATGATTACCCTATTGTCCACTCATCTCAGGTCTAACTGCGGCTTCGGTCGAGGAAGGGTTGGTTCAAGGCTTAAGGGTTGCTAGTTAAGACAAGCTTCCAGCAAATAATTAAGACTCGCAACCTTTGGTCTCTAAAGAATAGGTAGACTCCTAGGTAGGTATTTCGACTAAGGGTAAAACCTTCATCATTCACAAATTCGAATGGCTAGAAGGTCTCAATAGTACGTAGTTTGAGGGTCGAGAGGAGAACGAGTAACTCAGTCATATGACTAGCCGATGGTAGCTACACTTGTGTATACCGCTACCATAGCCATGGGAATACTCTGTACTATCACGAGCTTTCGTCTTTCCAAATCGATGAAGACAAAACAATAAAGAATTCAAGGGAGATATTACTGAATACAATTCGTGATTCAAGGGCGAACATATAATTCAAGAGGAATTGTCAATGCAGTCGTGGATGAGATCCTACAGAAAAATACATAGAAAATAAAATAAATTTGGCGAACGAAGCGAAGACGATCCAAGTGCAATCATCCTCGAAGAAATAGCGATGATTACGGCTAGAGCTAGAACACCTGCGAAAGACAAGAGCATACACCTGGAGAGATAACCAGGTCCTCAGAGGGACGTAACAAGATACAAGAAAACACCATGCCATAATAACTGTGATATATAATATAAAGAAATATGTATGCAATCAGGTGCCTCACCAGTCTAGAGTGATAATGCAATAAGAACAAACCTTTGACGCATGGGCATGATCGGGAATATCAGGAATTAGGACCGTATTTTCCACTGGAGATAACCGGCAAATCAGGACCGTACCTCCCACTGGAGATAACCGGCTATCAGGACCGTACATCCCATTGGAGATAACCGACAATCAGGACAGTGCATATATGACCCATACGTTAAGGAACTGTTCTTTCCACCTAATGCCTATTAAAGTCATATCCATGATGCATATGTACCTCTAGTAACTGCCAAGGCTACTAGCATGCAATCTATTGGCAGTTACTCATATCCGTCGCACGCCTCATACGTATCGGTGGCCGGCCTACTACGTGAGTACGTGTCCTACACGAGACTCACAATACGTGGTAAAGTATGTGTCAAGGCCGTATGAGATATACCAATACCTCACCATCAATTGGTAGTCACTAAGCTAAGTCAATGCAAAAATAAGGTAAAAGCAACTAAAACGACCGATTGGTCGCTTGCACCCAAGTGTGACTTGGACGCACAGTTTTATAATATCAAAAAATAAGAAATGCTAAAAATAAACTAAAAATAAGAATATAATAATCACAGAGTAAAGTGGCAAGGTATCTTGCCTGATGGTGCAAAGTGGCAAGTCCAGGTAATCACAATATCAGCCAAGAACGTCACAATCTCCAAACAATCTCGAATGCTGAAACAAACATCTAAAACTTACTCGGTGTGAAAGATATACCTAGGAAACGCTTGTCCAAAAGTCTAATTCTGGAACAGGGGCAAAATCGTAGTTTCGGCTCAAACGATGTCCGCCATTGGATCCGCTTTGCACCAAATGCGTGCCAAAGTCTATGATCTCTAAAGTCGTCAAACTACATGTCTATGGATTCAGTTTGAGGAGAGGAACTCAATGGTATGTCTAGTTTTGGATTCCGATGAGCGTGTACAAAATCGCCCGTTTGAGTGGGTCGCGGGCCCGCCAAAAAGGGGTTCCGATTCGACCTTCTCAGAATCGAACCAAACTTGGCATACAGGACCAAATTTTGATTCGGACCTGTTGGCACATGTTTCGTTTCGAATCGACGACTGTACACGAAGTTAGGGCAAAGTTTGCAAATTGACGATACGGGGTATTTCGACGGATACGGACTAATTTCGCCGCGCACACACGACGAAACTGAGTTCCGTCAGCTCCAACACGTCACCAACACCCGTATGCGCCTTTCGGTGCTTACAGATCACGACCAAGTTGTCCGGTTTATCGAGACGGACCCCGTATCGAAAATTTTTTAGAATTTTATATTGTTTTTAAAACAGTTTTTCTCCAACTTCGACATCAAATAACTTTTTACACGTTTATCGAAACAACTATCCAGGAGGTGCGTTGCGTTCTTGTTTATGTTATCTGTGATCACCTTCAATTAGTTTCTACAAAATTTAAATGAACATCAAGGAAATTGGTCGACAAGTTGTCGTTTCAATTCAGTTTTTAACGGTTTCCGAATATGGTTTTTCCCTAACTTTATCTCTATTTTTCGAGCAAGTTAGATGGTCATGTTGAACTCCACTTGGGAGATCTCGAAGAGGGTCAGGTGGGCTTCCTACATGAATTTACGGAACGAAAAACGGGCTCCTAGAGAGGGAGAAATTGAATTGGTGAAGTTGTATACCTCAGAGTTTTGTTGCTACGGTTGTTGTTCGTTGTTGCCGTTACTGTCGCTGCACGGTGGCGCTGTCGAGCTGTGGGCTGGGTGTGCGGACTCGCCGGGAGAGGGGGAGGGGAGGAGAGAGGATTAGGGTTTGGATATGTATGTATAGAGAGAGGGGGAGGATTGAAGTCGGCAACATATTGCTGCTGTTGATTCTTAAAAGGGGGGTCGCTAGTAGCTATGCTGCTGGTGTTAGCAAATAAAGGGGAGGGCCGGGTCCCACCTTGGCCAAAGCAGCAAGTGCTGCGGTTGTTACTTGGGTGGCCGCCCCATTCACCAAGGGTTATATATATAATATTATATATATATATATATATATATATATATATATATATATATATATATATATATATATATATATATATATATATATTTATATATAAAATATATATATTTGGCTTAATTGCTACTTATACCCTCAACTATTACCATTTTTCAACTTGGTACCCTAAACTTTTTTTTGTAACAACTTGATACCCGGATACTATTTTGGACAAAATGCCCCTAACCCTAACCCCCTCCCCCGTGCTCGCTTCGCCCCCCCCCCCCCTCTGCTAGCTCCGGCCGCAGCTTCCCCCCCCACCCCACTGCTCGCTTCAGGCCATCCCCCCTCCCTCTCGCTCCGGCCGTCCGCCCGCTCCCGCCTCTCCCCTAGGGCTCGGCAACGGGAGGAGAGGGCTGGAAGGGGGTGCGGGCGGGAGGCGGGGGCAGGAGTGGCCCGGAAGCGAAGAGGGGGGGAGGTTGGCCGAAAGCGAGGAGGGGGAGGGTCGGCCGGAGCTAGCAGGGGGGGTGCCGGAGTGGGGGAGGGGGTGGAGGGAGGGAAGGGATAAGGGCATTTTGGGATTTTTTAAATGTTAGTATTAAGTTGAAAAAAAATAGTTGAGGTATCATCTGTTACGAAAAAAAGTTTAGGGTATCAACTTGAAAAGTGTGATAGTTGAGGGTAGCAATTAGCAATTAAGCCTATATTTATATTTATATATATTATATATATATATATATAATATATATATATATATATATATATATATATAATATATATATATATATAGCATAAGCAAATATTTAAATTTGCTATTTAAATATATATAGATATATATATATATTATGACAAAATCTCCAAAAAAATATTTGTGCATATTATATAATATGCACAAATATGCACAAATATTTTTTGGAGATTTTGTGCATATATATATATATATATATCCATATATATGCACAAAATCTCCAAAAAAAAAAAATTTAAATAACAAATTTAAATATTTCTTATGCAAATAGTTGACATATTTAAACCGATATATATATAGATATATATATAATATATATATATATATATATATATATATATATATATATATATATATATAATATATATTACAATAAAACAATCTCATGCAATATATTTAAACCAAATGACGGGATTAGTTAATCTCCCAAAAATAATTTTAACAACAATAAAAATATTAAAAATAAAATCTTTCCAATGGGTAAATTTTACCACACTCTTACTTGGGTCCAGATAATTGTACCAATATTGAAAAATCATTAAATAAAATATAATTTTTACCTCTAATTCAATAATTAGAATATATCTCAATTCTAAAATAAATTAAATATTTGCACACTTTAAAATTATGCCTGCCTGGTCATCTTGGTCCTACCACATGCCTATATGGACTTGGATTTGGTTTGGGCCACGTTGGGCTGGTCTGGTACAACCGGGTTACTAAAAAGTCAACAATATTAAATAATTAATTAATTCACTTATAGGGGTTACGTCGCAACTTAATTTAAAAACAATCAATTCCAATCCAAATACAAATCCAATTTAAATCTAATTAAATTCTTTTAGCTTAAAATCAATAAGATAAATCAATCTTCAAACATAGATATTATTTTAACTATTTAAATGAATCCATAAGATCAAATCAAGATTTAATTGCCACAATAATTTAGAAAATATATTTTCTAAAATACTTATAATAATAATTTTGAAAATTACATTATTATTTAAAAATAAACTAATAAAATATTTATGAAATATATGTATGCACGCAAAATTATTTATTATTTATAACCGTATAAATGAGAGGCTTTTATAAATAATAATAACTTGAAAATTTTGGTACGATAGCTAAATAATTATTATATATATTATTTTAAAACTCAAAAAATAGAATTTTTTTTTCTAAAAATGTGTGCGCTCGCACAGATTCACACTCGTCGTGCAACAGAAAAAAAAGAAATTGCGCACGCGACGTACAACGCATCTACGCGACGTACAAATACAAAATAATAAAAAATAATCAGTACCAATTTATAAAAAAATATAGTAGAAATTTAGGGGTTTACATCCTACCCAACTTAAAAGAATTTTGTCCTCGAAATTAAAAATTAGTAGGGGAGAAGACACAAGGGGGTATCGATGGGGAACAATCAATTACAATGTTCAACAAAATCATGCCGTAAGGAATCATAATCTAGATCATAGAAAATAATACGGTATGGCCGTGGATAATGAGTGAGGGTCATGAGTTTAAAGCAACAATCAAAGTTAAGGGTTAAAGTTAGTCATGATAACATGCAAGGGATAATATGGTATCAGGAGAATAATGAAAGACCTAAAAGTTATGTTTTGAAAGTAGGTTGAGCACTACTAAAATAACCCAGATTAGCGACGTCAGGAGACGTCGCTAAATACAGGAAATACGTCGCTAACAATGATTTGCGACGTATTTAGCGACGAAAAACTTACGTCGCTTATAGGCAAGTCGCAGATGATACTTTCGTCGCCGAACGTCGCTATTTGCGACACGGCGTCCATTGTCGGTAGACGTCGCAAAATTAGCGACAGAGAGCGACGTATCAGTACGTCGCCAACATTGTGACGTAAAGCGACCACTAGCGACGCTTCAAAAGTTTATAAATGATGACGAGGCATGGCATCCACGTGGCCACGTGGGCAATGTAGCGACGTATAGTAGCGATGTCGAGCGACGTAACGTCGCTAGTTAGCGGCATATAGCGACGTCTGTGTGCCGTCGCAGTACGTCGCAGAACGTCGCTATCCGTCGCTAATATTAAAAAAAAATTTAAAAAAATATAATTGATATTTTTGTTATGCTGTGTGTCTGTGTTTACAGTGTGTGTGAAGTGCAGTGTTCGAACCATCGACAGTTTCGCTTACTGTTCTATATTTTATCTTGGATAGAAAGAGCAACAGTTCAGGGTGCACTTCTCAGAGCTTCCTCTTCACGTCCTTCACCTTCTCGGGAACCTTTACGACGTCCGAGAAAGTGAAGGACGTAAAATAAAGCTCTCAGAAGTGCACCCTGAACTGTTGCTATTTCTATCCAAGATAAAACATACAACAGTAATCGAAACTGTCGATGGTTCCGAACACTGCATTTCACATTCACTGTAAACACAGACACACATCATAACAAAAACACAATATATTTTTTAAAATTTCGGCAGCACTTCCTTTGTATATCAGATCATCGCTTATAACCCAGCGTAGGTATATTTGTCATCCCTTCGCAGATATCACAAAGTAAATATCATAATAAAAATAGGAGGCAGTGCAAAGTAATATCACAGACACACATCCTCATAAACATCCAATAGAGTCAAATAAAAATGAAAGATGATAAAAAGTCTCCCACCAAGTGTATAAACAACAGTGTATGAATAAACAATTTGCCCATAGGACCAATACATACAAGTCATAAAAAAACTAATAAAATCACTGCGGACCCCTGCCGCGCAACTGGGATAGAATGTAGTCATACTGCTCTGGGTGAGCTGTACCGTAGGGGCAGTAGGAGGCAGTACAATGTCTGGAGTCGGCGCCGAAGGCAGTACAGTATCTGGAGTCGGCGCCGTCAATACCCGGAGGACGTACCTGCTCCAGCTCTCGCAGTCGCTCACCATGCGCAGCAAGGGTACTCACCACCTTCTCAGTATACTGAGCGAGTGAGAGAGAAAGGCTCCTCTGCGATCCGTCCAGCTCGACCTGTCTACGCTCTGCGCTGCGTAGACTCGGTGAGCGTCTGCAAGTTGGCAGCTGCAGCCTGATGCAGACTCATCAGCTCCTGTATACTGCGCTCGACCGCATCAAATCGTCCGGTGACGATCGGAGGGTCGGATCGTCGCTCGACCGCATCAAAATCTGCTGCTGCAACTCGCGACGCAGCTCCTCGATCTGACGAACATCCTCAGCTCGTGACGACGCCTGTGTAGCCGGAGACTGCGCACTGACAGAGGGGGACCGGGATGACTCCGAAGCCAAATACGCACCGTAGGATCCCGTACCGTAGTACGTACCCTTCTGAAGACCGCCAACGGCGGTCATCCAGAGCTCGTCCGGCGATGGCTCTGCAGGCGGCTGGGAGGAAGTACCAGCCCCTCCCTGCTTGCGCACTAGCAGCAGCATCAGCCCGCCTCCTTCTGTAGCCGAACAAACTCGGCCTAGAACATGTTTGCTAATGTGTAAGTGTTTACTAAAGTCTATATTGATATCTATTTTCCTGTTTTCTAAATTATAGTCAGTTAATATTAGTTGAATAGAACGTACATATGCCTGCGTCGCCCTCTCGTCAATGAAGTCCCCAGCCCTCCGATGGATGACCAGGAACGGTCACCATGTTCGGGTCCTCACCCTTCTTTACCTGTTAAAATATTATCTATTATTAGTATTAAACATTATATCGAACTATATAAATTAATGTCCGTCATAGGAAACGTACCACGACGAAAATGCTCCGTCATCGGAATGGAGCCACCACACCACTTACCGGCGCTCGACCGCGCCACCTTGGCCTTCTCAGACCGCTCCTGGTACTTGGGCTCGCTGAATCTAGCCTTCATCGCAGTCCATTGCTCTGGCGTAATCCAACCCTGGATCGGCTGTCGGAGCGATCACGACGCTTCTGGTCGTCGATCGCATCACGGATGAGCTTGGCTATGACGGCAGAAAATTGGCCCTCGATCCTCGCCGCCCGGTGTGGTGGATAGAATAGGTCCTCTACAAGAAGTAAAATACAAAAGTTGTATAATACACAATGATTATTAAAATTTAAAAATAAACAAATTTTTACCTTGAAGTGGGCGAACCAAAAGGCCTTCCTATCTGCGGGAGCATCTGAGTAGTTGAGCCAAGGCCCCCATAGTTCTGCCTCACAAATGTCCCCAGCTGTCTCTGTACTGCAGAAGGCCGATATCTATACAATAATAATTTTTCATGAATATATATGTACATATAATCATTTGAGAAATATATAATAATTAATTAACTTACTTCATAGGCCCGTCCGTCCAAATCTCATACGCATCTCGCCCGGGGGAGCGCATGGAGGGTCGCTCTCACCTCCTGCCTGGGCAGGATCAGTCTGATCGCCGTCCTCCATATGATCGTGGGCTCCCTCTATAGAGCCGTCGACAGTAGGAATGCTGGACGGGGGATCAGGGATGCTGGACGCGGGATCAGGAAGGCTGGACGACGAGGGAGGAGTCGCCAACCTGCTAGAACTGCCCTGTCCGGTAATGGACCGGAACAGAACGGTACACTGGCGTACGGAGATGAGGATGAGGGTACGGAACTGCCCTCTCCATCCCCAGCCCGAGGCTGACGGGACTGCCTAATATTAATCCTCCGCGTCGTCCAGATGGTCTAGTCATACCTGACAATAAAACATATGACATCACAGATTTTTGAAAAATATCATAGTCAAAAAGTGTCACTGAAGTGTCAATAAAAGTGTCAATAAAGTGTCACTGAAGTGTCACAGATTTATATGATAGAAGTGTCACTAAAGTGTCAAATATGATGATAAAACAACGTACAGATTTAATCCTCTTCTGAAAATTCATCTAGTTCGTTTAGCTCATCTACTTCTTCTTCTTCTTCTTCTTTCTTCTTCTTCTTCTTCTCCTCCTCTACATCTTCACTTTCATCTGCATCTTCCTCTTCAGATAATTCTACTTCTTCTACACAATTAGATGTGTAATAGGGAACTTCGTCGTGTCCACTTCTATAATATTTGTTACAAGAGGTAGTTCATCCTGTTGATAAGCTATATCGTCAACCTCAAAGGTATTTCTAGCTTTGGTCTTGCATACTGCCCACCAGTCCGACCTTGTTGTTCCCCGTTTAGGATAACTTGTGAAGTACACGAGCTGAGCCTGACTTGATAGGACAAATGGTTCATAGGCTTGATATCGACGCCGATAGTTTATATCAACAAGACCGTGCTTGTCTACTTTCCAACCTTGACCTTCAATCGGATCGAACCAATCACACCTGAATAACACAATCTTAGCAGGCTCTATTCCATAACTATATGTCAGCTCCACGATCTCCCGTAACACGCCATAGAAATCATTGCCCGCATCAACATCTTTAGTTCGAAGATCTGATACACAAACAGCTGTTTTTGGTGGAATCGAGATCCACAAAGTTGTCTCTGATCGGGCAAGTTGTTGACTTGAACCTAAACCCATTAACACAGTAGCTTGGCCATATTTTTGCAGCATAAATTGGTCCCTTGGCTAGCGTTCTAATAGACTCATTCTCAAGTCTTGCGTATGGACGATCGACCTAAATACCACGAAAGAAGCAATTAAGCTCATTCTCAATCAAGTGCATATACAAAAAGGTAATTACAGAGTTCTCAAGTCTTACATATGCACTCAACCATGATGGAAAATAACGCCTCATTTCTTGTTCTAGTTCTTCTTCTGTTATGTGTGGCCTACCCGACCTCACATCATCATTAAATATGCTGAAAACAACATCGTTCAATTAATGTAATAGTATAATAATTAACACTATTAAAAATATAGACGTATTAATTACTTACCCCTCCAGTTTCTCTACTTCCTCCTCGTCGCAGTTGTGTAATACATACACCTGAGCAGCCCTTAGCTCATCATCGTTCAGATATCTCTTTTTCATCTTACCCGATGGCTTTCCTGGAGCATTGAATACCTTCAGTATTGTATCATTACTTTCATGATCTCCCTCGTCGTTTCTGGAAGCTCTCGTTCTATTAGTTGCAACATGAGGCTTGAAATACATCGAACAAAAGTTTGTAATCTCCTCGAGAACATAGGCTTCACAAATAACCCTCGACCCGTGCCTTATTTTTCACCTTTCTTTTTAGGTGATTCAAATGTCGCTCGAACGGGTACATCCATCGATATTCGACGGGTCACCAACACGTGCCTCATAGGATAGATGAATCGGCAAATGCTCCATAGAGTCGAAGAATCCAGGAGGAAACACCCTCTCTAGCTTGCATAGTGTTACCGCAATGTCCTTCTCTTGCTTTTCTAGACGATCAACGAGCAATTTCTTAGAACAAAGATCCCTGAAAATATGCTAAGCTCCGTCAATGGATCCCAAACTGCCTGCGTAAGAATTCCCGAAATGCAATCGAATTAACCTCTCCATGAATACGTGACAATCGTGGCTCTTCATACCCGTCAATTTGTTTTCCTTCGGATCGACACATCTTCTCAGATTTGACACATATCCGTCTGGAAATTTTAGGCCCTGGATCCACCGACAAAGTCTCACTTTATCCTCCTTGTCCAGCGAGAAAATTGACTTCGGCAGGAACTGTTTTCCATTCTGCTGTATCAAATGCAACGCAGGCGTTTGCATATTTCTTTAAGTCCAACCTGGCCTTGGGATTGTCTTTCGTTTTTCCCTTTACGTCCATCACAGTATTAATTATGTTATCAAACACATTCTTCTCAATATGCATGACATCAAGATTATGTCTGATCAGATTGGTACTCCAGTATGGCAGATCCCAGAATATGCTCCTCTTTGTCCAGTTATAACTCTACCAAATCCATCGCACTTGTACCCAGTTGTAGGATCTTCGATAGCACTTGGAAAATCTTTAACCTCCTCCCATATCGTGTCTCCGCACCACCTTGGCGGTGGATCACCCTTCTCTACAATGCCGACACGGAAAGCATTCCTGTTCCTTCTGAACGGATGATCTTTTGGCAGAAATTGCCGATGACAATCAAAGAAGCACGGTTTTCTGCCGTGTTTCAAGCGGAAAGCCTTACTACGGTCCATACAATACGGACATGAGAGACGGCCATGAGTGCTCCATCCAGATAACATTCCATAGGCCGGAAAGTCGTTGATGGTCCACATAAGGGTTGCCTTCATCTGAAAATTATGCTTCCTGGAAACATCGTACGTGTTAGCGCCTACTTCCCATAACTGATTCAACTCATCTATCAAAGGCTGTAAGTACACGTCAATGTTCCTCTTGGGATTGTTCGGACCAGGAATTATAACGGTTAGAAATGTATGAGTCTTCATGCACATCCAAGGCGGTAGGTTATACGGAGTGACAATCACAGGCCATCACGAATACTGGGATCCCGAAAGACCAAAAGGAGTAAAACCGTCAGAAGATAGTCCCAACCTGACATTTCGCGGATCTGAAGCAAAATCTGGATACACTCGATCAAAGTGCTTCCACGCTTCTCCATCGGATGGGTGATCCAACACTCCTTCAATCTGTTCTCGCATGTGCCAACTCATATTTTTGGCCGTCTCTTTCACCATAAATAATCTTTGCAACCGCGGCGTTAAAGGCAAGTAGTGCATTGAATCGGTCGGTCTTCTTGCACCGGTAGACCTTCCTGTACTAGTTGTCTTATAGCGATCAGCACCACAAAATCTGCACACATCTGCGTCCTTGTCGTCTTTGTAGTACAGCATGCACCCATTGCGACAGGAATCGATTTTCTCGTATCCCATCCAGAGCGATCTCACCATCCTCTTAGACCGGTAGAAGTCTTTAGGCAACTTAGCACCCGCCGACAAGATCTCTATAATCAACTCCAACACTCGGTTGTAGCATTCTTGCGACATGTTAAAATCTGACTTAATGCTCAACAGTCTTGTAACCACCTCCAACTGGTGAATGATCCTCACAACCAGGATACAATGGAGTCCTTGCATTCTCCAACAACTCCATGAACTGTGCAGCATCGGCGTTCGGTGCCTCCTCAGGTGCATCATGAACGAAACTAGGCCCCGCAGCGTCGAAAATCATGTTCACGCACCCGTCGTCGTATGCATGATTATCTGAAACAAAATTGGGTCCCGCATGCATATACGGCTCAACATAAGGCTCCGGCTCTGATGCTAAAGACACAAGTTCTCCATGTGCGGTCCACTGATAGTAATTAGGCGTGAAACCCCTCGAGTACAAATGATATGTCACTTCCACTTCTGGATAATATTTACGTTATGACATTTCACACACGGACACTTAATTTTGGTGCCGTTCATGTACTGAGGGAACGCCTTAGCAAACTGCAGGAACTGCTCTACTCCCGCTATGTATTTATCCCGCACACCACACATATCATCAGCACGACGATTGTATATCCATGAACGATTCCGCAAGTAGTAATTCATATCCATTTGGAAATAATTCTGTAAAGATGGACACACATTATCCAACAGGCACAAATTTGTATATTATGTCTTATTATGGGACACACATTAGTAGCGGACAGTTACTAATAACAATGATATGCAATCTAGGTCAAACTAGGTTGTACTAAGTCAAACAAGGTCAAGCTAAGTCAAACAAAGTCAAACAAGGTCAAACTAGGTCAAACTAGGTCAAACTAGGTTGCACTAAGTCAAACAAGGTCAAGCTAAGTCAAACAAAGTCAAACAAGGTCAAACTAGGTCAAATAGTCAACCTTGGTCAAACAAGGTCAAATCTAAGTCAAATATCCTATTTCTAGTCATGACCTACCAAGGTACCCTTTACCTTATCGCTATTGGTATCCCAATACTAGCTAGCACACACCATTCAAGGCTATACAAGCCTAACCTATAATTCAAGTACCAATAATGACCAGAGTCA
Organism: Iris pallida; assembly: GCA_029216955.1. Lineage (NCBI taxonomy): Eukaryota > Viridiplantae > Streptophyta > Magnoliopsida > Asparagales > Iridaceae > Iris > Iris pallida. The sequence continues at coordinate 13,452,183 of JANAVB010022600.1, read as the reverse complement.
ACTCAAGCTATCTTATACACACAAGTAATATCTGGGTGTCATTTGTTTAGTCTTAAAAAAACACAATCAACTAAAACTAGTACCAAGTAATGAGCAATAGTGAGTTACCAAAGCAAACTGAAACTAAAACTAGTATCTGGGTGTCATTTAAACAACTAAAACTAGTATCTGGGTGTCATTTAACAAACATGAAGACAACAAAGTCAAACAAGGTCAAGCTAAGTCAAACAAAGTCAAACAAGGTCAAACTAGGTCAAGGGTTGACCTATAGTTGACTTTGTCAACTCTTAGTCCAATCTAGGTCAGATGTTTACTCTACTTTGACTTTCAGTAAAATAGTCAACCTTGGGGGTGACTACTATTTCATATAATTTTAAAGTATCGCCGATACCGATCGATACGGCCGATACCGATACGGTTTGGCATGTTCCGATCCGATACCGACCGATACCAAATATTGACCGATACCGACATTGGGGGTCTTTGTTCCGATCAATTCAAGTACCAATAATGACCAAAGTCAACTCAAGCTATCTCATACACACAAGTAATATCTATATAGATATATACATATAATATATATATATAGGCATGTATATACTATATGCCTATATTACAAGACAAGGCAACTTTCATGCCTTCATATATTTAGACACTCTAACATAGGCTATATGCCTATATCACATATGAGTTACATGATATAGTTATGTATATATGTATACAATACCATCTGGATAGTAAGGTCAGTCCAATCTGGATAGTAAGGGGATTTACTGTGTTCAGTCAAATAGGAAAGGAAAAGAAAGGAAATCAGTTCATTTCACACAACATTACATACTCCTATAACATATTTCAGACCCATTCACCTCAAACCCAAATCGAGAACCAAAACTCTAACCAAATCACCCCAAACTTGAAACTCAGTCAGCACACATATAGATACACTACACTAGGGTTTTAAACATTTAAATTAAAGCATTAAACTAGGTTAAAATAGTTGTCAAAACTGGATTTTCAAAATTAGAAAATACAATAAATTAACAAGGTATCAGTCAACATAGGGTATTTAGAAATTGATATATAAAAACATGTTAAAATGGAAATAAATGGTTGGTAAAGGATCTAGGCTATGTGTACGTGTCCAACATAGTGTCTCGTGTCCACCACAACATGACACAGTGTGTCCAGTGTGTGTGTGTGTGTGTCCATCTGTGTGTGTGTCCATGTGTCCGTGTGTGTGTGTGTGTGTGTCTCTGTGTGCTGTGTGCGTGTGTGTCCGTGTGTGTGTGTGTGTGTATGTGTGTGTGTGTGTGTGTCTGTGTGTGTGTGTGCGTGTGTGTCCGTGTGTGTGTGTGTCCGTGGGAGAGGAGGAGGAGGAGGAGTAGGAGGAGGAGGAGGAGTTAGGTTAAGGGTTTACCTAAGCTCGAGGAGGAGGAGCTCGACGGGGGGGTACGGGTCGCCGGAGAGGGAGGAAGTCGCCGGGGGGGGGGGGGAGGGAGTCGCCGGGGGGGTGGGGAAGGGGTCGCCGAAGGAATCGCCGGAGGGGGGGAAGGAGTAGTGGGAAAAATTGGAAATTTTGAGTGAGTGGGAAAAACGAAACGCTGTGCCCTAAGTAAAAATATTAGCGACGTCACATGAGGACGTCGCTAAACGTCGTAAACTGGCGACATATTTTAATAATACAGCGACGTTGCGTCGCTATTCAGCGACGTAATTTTGTACATGTCGCTGAACGTCGCTGAATAGCGACGTTTTGCGATGTTTATATAAAGGAGTCGCTGAATTCCATATATAGCGACGTAATTTTACGCTGTCGCTAAATTACGTCGTTAATAGATCATATTTTAGTAGTGGAGGGCACGGTTAAGAGAGCGATTAGGTGCACGCCTAAATTAAGCGATTGGAAGGTCATGATAGTAAATATTGGGCCGAGAAAAAGGACGAGTAGTTTTGGATGGAGATATAACAACATTGAGTGATAATGGTCATAGGTGATAGGATAGCTAGAGGAATTTCTAGCACAACGCCTTCGTCCTTCTAAAATGGTTGAAGGCGAAAGCAATAAGGAGTGCAAGGATGATATCCTCGATTACGAATACATGGTTTAAAGGCGGCCGTATAAATTTCAAAAGAATTGTCAAGGCAGTCATGGATAGAATTCTAAGGGGAAAGTTCAACTACATCCCATCCACGTAGATTGACACATGAAAAAGACGAACCAAACTGCACTCGGCTGATCAGACCATCATGCACCGGTTCTGATTTGACAATATGTTAGTGAGCGGCCGCTCAATAGCATATGCCTTGATCAAGCTTGATAAAGAATTAGCTTGCAAATACTAGGCTATATTAGCATCATTAGTCTAGATAGTAAAATATGGACACGAGGGTAGATGAAATAAGAACCAATATGAATAGTCTAAGTGTAATAAGGATATAAGTCTTGTTTATTCCTATACCATCATTCTACGGTTTATTGCCAAGACATGGTTGACAAAATGGGTTAAATCCCTTTAGTCCCTATAGTCTAGATAATCCTATTTGTATTCCCTTAATGGTCAAGGGTGTGTCAGATTGTGGGGTATTCTACCCAACTTAAAGAATTAAGCTAAGGGTGTTTGGGACATCTAACTAGTAGGGTCAATTCTAGCAAGCACGAAGGAAAGATAAGAATAATGATAGGAGGAATCAAGCAAGATACAATTGATGAGTCGAACGGTAATTCGAATATGGGATCGAGGAAAGAGATCAAGTATGTGGATGAGATCCTAGACTTCTAATACTATACGGAGCTTGCTTGGTACGGTAAAGTAACCAAACAATTTATCTTGACCTGCATGGGCCACCACAAAAACATGTAACGCCCCAGTACCAAAATACGTAGGACTAGGAACATAGACATACCAGCTGTATTCATACGAAGTACATAGGCCTCGTATGGATACATAAGCTGTAAAATACAGTAGAACCATAACTAATCTCATCCACACAAAAATAAATAAATAAAAGATGTCATATAATGATAATGAATTGTCTTGATACAATATGTTGGGCTGAGACAAATTCACTACCAACAAGTAAGAGAAAAATACGTGGAAAATGAAATAAATTTGGCGAACGAAGCGAAGACGATCCAAGTGCAATCATCCTCGAAGAAATAGCGATGATCACAGCTAGAGCTAGAACACCTGCGAAAGATAAGAGCACACACCTGGAGAGATAACCAGGTCCTCAGAGGGACGTAACAAGATACAAGAAAACACCATGCCATAATAACTGTGATATATAATATAAAAAATATGTATGCAATCAGGTGCCTAACCAGTCTACAGTGATAATGCAATAAGAACAAACCTTTGACGCATGGGCAGGATCAGGAATATCAGGAATCAGGACCGTATCTTCCACTGGAGATAACCGACAAATCAGGATCGTACCTCCCACTGGAGATAACCGGCTATTAGGACCGTACCTCCCATTGGAGATAACCGGCAATCAGGACAGTGCATATATGACCCATACGTTAAGGAACTGTTCTTCCCACCCAATGCATATTAGAGTCATATCCATGACGCATATGTACCTCTAGTAACTGTCAAGGCTACTAGCATGTAATCTATTGGTAGTTACTCATATCCGTCGCACGCCTCATACGTATCGGTGGCCGGCCGACTACACGAGTACGTGTCCTATATGAGACTCATAATACGTGGTAAAGTATGTGTCAAGACCGTATGAGATATACCAATACCTCACCATCAATGGGTAGTCACTAAGCTAAGTCAATGCAAAAATAAGGTAAAAGCAAATAAAACGACCGATATGGTCGCTTGCACCCAAGTGTGACTTGGACGCACAGTTTTATAATATCAAGAAATAAGAAATACTAAAAATAATAACTGAAAATAAGAATAATAATCACATAGTAAAGTGGCAAGGTTTCTTGCCTGATGGTGCAAAGTGGCAAGTCCAGGTAATCACAATGTCAACCAAGAAACGTCACAATCTCCAAAAAATCCTGAATGCTAAAACAAACATCAAAAACGTACTCGGTGTGAAAGATATACCTAGGAAACGCCTGTCCAAAAGTCTAATTCTGGATCAGGGGCAAAATCGTTGTTTCGGCTCAAAACGATATCCACCGTTGGACCTGCTTTATACCGAAACGCGTGCCAAAGTCTATGGTCTCTAAAGTCGTCAAACTATATATTTATGGATTCAGTTTGAGGAGAGGAACTCAACGGTATGTCCAGTTTTGGATTCTGATGAGCCGTGTACAAAATTGCCCGTTTGAGTGGGTCACGGGCCCGCCAAAAAGGGGTTCCGATTCGACCTTCTCAGAATCAAACCAAACTTGGCACACAGGACCAAAATTTCGATTCGGACCTGTTGGCACAAGTTTTGTTTCGAATCGATGACTGTACACGAAGTTAGGGCATGTGAAACCCATATTCTCGTAATTAATTATTAAATAGTGTTTTAGTGTTATAATTAGTATTTCTAATTATTATTATTATTATTATTAAATTTTTTGAGTGCAAATGATTTCGAAATTTATTAACAACATGGCTTTTGAGTTCAGACCCAGACCCGAGTCCGAACCCAGACCCAGGCCTGAGCCAAACCCAATTCCTTCAAGGTTGGATTATATCGACTGACTAAGTTAGCACACTTTATTCCCTTCAAGGTTAGTTTATTCACCGAGAAGTTGGCAGCATTGTACGAGAGGCACCCCTACCGGATTTATGGAGTACAAACCGGCGGACAATCAAAGAAGATAATCCAGACGCTTGAAGATATGTTAGATCTTGTGTTTTGGAAATTGGAGGGCCTTGGAGAAGATTATTTAAAATTGGTAGAGTTTCTTACAACTACCAAGTTAGCATCGTCAATCAGTGGAGTTTGAAGAAGGAGATAGCATCTTCTGTGAGAAACGATCAGTGTTAGCAGAGCAGGAAAGTTGAGCCAGCTCAGACGCTACATTCCGGATCCGAGTCCCATATTGGATAATTCAGAGCTGTAGATTGGACTCAACCTTTCAGTGCCAGAGAAACCAGTTGCAAGCATAGTCAGAGGTGAGAAGAAGATCAGAATTTGAGCCATCACTTAAACTCCTACTTCTTATCTTTTCGTTCTAAACTTGACTGATGCTGCTAAGTCAGCCTAGTTTTGCAAGCTATCTCTTTATCAAGCTTGATCATGACAGTATTTTATTGGGTGCACCCACTAATATATTGTCTAATCAGGACCGGTGCATGATGGTCTGATCAACCTCGTGTACTTTGGTTCGCTTTTGTATTTTTCTACATGGATGATATCATAAACCGTCTCATCCACGACTGCCTTGGAAATTCTTATTGTTGGACCTGAGTTACGAGTGTAGTACCCGTACCTGTTTGATTCTCCTACCCTGCCTTTAATTTCGAGGACGAAATTTTCTAAGGAGGAAAGATTGTGAAACCCATATTCTCGTAATTAATTATTAAATAGTGTTTTAGTGTTATAATTAGTATTTCTAATTATTATTATTATTATTAAATATTTTTGAGTGCAAATGATTTCAAAATATATTAACAACATGGCTTTTGAGTTCAGACCCAGACCCGAGTCCGAACCCAGACCCAGGCCTGAGCCAAACCAAATTCTTTCCTCTCTTTCTTAATTCTGATTTTTGACTTGGTTTAATAATTATTAAAAAAATAATAAATGATACGTTAGTTGGTCTCTTAGGACCAGCAACTCACATATTCATTCCATAACCCATTTCTCCTACTTATTGGGTCAACCTTTCCCCTCTCCACATGTTAACCACCATCCCCCATTCTTCTCCTTACCACCAGATCACCCCCAACTCTTCCTTATTAACACTTTTCCCACTTCCCCCACTCCTCATTCTTCATAGAAGACTAAATTCTTCTCTCATCTCCCTCACTCTCTGGAAGGAACGAACTCCTTCACTTTCCCCAAACCCCCACTCTCCCCGAGCTCGGTGCCCCTCTCCCCGAAGTTCGGCGCCCGACCCGCGGGTCTCTCCCCGCGCCCCGGCCAGTGTTCCGGCCGACCACCTCTCCCCACGGCCGCCCGTCTCCCCCGACAGCGCCGCCCCGTCGGCTCTCCGTCGACCGCCCTAGCCGCGACCTCCTCGCGGCCGAGCCCGCGCCAGCCCCTCTTCGCCGGCCCCTCCGGTCAGCGACGCCGCCCCAGCGGAGCCGCGCCCCTCCCCGAGCTCCAAACCCGCGCCCCTTCGGAGCTATCTCCGTCCGACCGCCGGCCTCCCTCCGGCCAGCGCCAGCCGAGCTTCCCTCGGCGACCCCTCGCGCGACCCCCGCGGTCAAGCCCCGACGCCGAGCTTCCCCTTGGCGTTCCCCGCGCCCGCTCCCCCACGAGCGTGCCCCTTGCGCGACTGTCCAGCCCTGTCGCGCCGACCCGCGATACCCCGTTGGCCGATTCCTCTGTGGCCAGCGCCCTGTGGTCGCTGCTCATTGGCCAGCACCCCCTGTCGTGCCCTAGCTTCTGATTTTCCAGCATTTTCGACGACGCTGCTGATTTCAGCGCTGTTTTCAGGAATACTTTTGCTGTGCTGGATCTCTATTCTTTCTATTATTCATCTGAGAGCTCTAGCCGAGCAATCCGAGGTATAACCCCCTGTCCCGCTCATTTTACTATTTTAGTCGATGATGAAATGGTCCCCGATTCCCTTTGGGAACTCGGTTTTAGCGACGTCGTAATTTTTCGGGACTTTCGGAAAGGTCCTGTCAATTATTTTGGATTCCCGAAATATTTCGGGAATGGATTTTTAGTATGTGTTGGCTTTCCGAATTTTTTCGGGAACGTTATGTGATTTGTAGAATTGGAATCGGACCTCCGAAATTATTTCGGGTCATCCCGATTATTCTGTGGATTGGTTGTGGATTTTAAATATATATAAATTCGGGTTTCTCCCTGGTTTGGGACTTGCAGGAAATTATCGGCGCCATTTCCCAGTTTTTGGGTTGACCAAAAACAGAGGAGATGTTGCCCGAGTTTTCCGTAAATCCTGGATTATTTTTAAAATAAATTTAAAATGATTTCGGAGTTTTATTTGATATTGATTTTGGGTGACGACCGTATCGGTCAATGGACCCGGCTAAGTACAAATGAAACCGGCCCCGCCCGGATGTTGAGGCAATTAGCCAAGATGAGGATCGGGCCATATCTGAGACTTATAATTTACTCTTATTTTTATATTTAATTTCTATTTATATTTATTTAATATTTCAGTTTAAGACTAACGGCGGTTTGACTTATTTCAATTTATGTAAATAAATTGTAATGGGCATAAGCCCAGCTGGCTGTGGTCTGTGACTGTAATAGCTTAGATTTTCTTGTCATTTTCTGGTTTTACGAGTTTTTAATATTTAACGATTAAATTGACTAAAAAGTATTTTCGTATAAATTAATTAATATTTTCTCACCTAAATTGACAAGTATGTTAATAATTAAAAAGTCACGTATTTCTCACTAAATAAGAAAATTAGCTTTATATTTATATTTATAAAAATTACCAAGTTTTCATAAATAATCTGGCAGCGACGATGTTTTCCGAATTCAAAGTTAAAAATGATATTTTTCTCTCGTATTAAATCAACGCACAAATAATCGTGTTTTCTGTGTTTGGTTAATTAAAGAATTAAAATTTGACTAGGGAACAGTTTAGATATTGCAACTAGCTTAGTTAGCATTGACGATTCTTGGTTTCTGAGACAGCTTATCAATTGTAGGATTTCGAGGAAGAGTCTGAACTTCCATCCCGACGTATCAACCTTTCTAGTCCAGTCAAACCTGAGGCAAGTACATTTTGTGTTAGTTTACAATTATTTAGTAATCGTTTTAATGCAAGTTTAAACCACGATGTAACACGGAACTCTCTCTGAGAGCACTGACTGTAACTACTGTAACTATTGGGGACTGGAAGAGTAGTGTAATGAGTATGACCACATCCAAACTACTATAACTACTGTAACTATATTAGCTTACCCCTCATACACACGGGATAAGCCGTATCTTACTGTAACAAACCCAAGCCGGTCATATTTCATTGCCTATTCACATCATAGAACTGTAACTATTTTAAAACTGTAACTGTTTTATTGTTGATTTCAAAACTGTTTAAAAGTGCATGATTCTATTATTATTTCAATTGTCAAATTAGCATGGATTGTACTTTGCTTCCTGCTGACTGGAGACCCAACATTTTTAGGTATCACTGATGATGCTTTGTTCCGCGATATTTCCAAGGTCCCAACTAGAAGACAAGGATTTCGAGACTGATGAGCTGTTTGCCTAGAGTTTTCTTTTCTTCTTGATGTATATAGAAAATGGTTTAAGTTGTATCTTTCATTTCATTGTAAAAGTTTAATAAAGTTTTAAATTTCCCGATGTTGAGTTGTGACAAATATAGTGTTGTTGTATGGTTACCTGCTACTGAACAGCTTACTGCCGCCGTCTCAACAATGGTGTAGGCTGGGCATGATCCGATTCGATCCAAGAAATTGGGACCGGGTCGTGACAGGACAAAGTTTGCAAATTGGCGATACGGGGGTATTTCAACGGATACGGACTGATTTCGTCGCGCACACATGACGAAACTGAGTTCCGTCAGTTCCAACACGTCGCCAACACCCGTACGTGCCTTTTGGTGCTTACGGATCACGACCAAGTTGTCCGGTTTGTCGGGACGGACCCCGTATCGGAAAAATTCTAGAATTTTGTATTGTTTTTAAAACAGTTTTTCTCCAACTTCGACATCAAATAACTTTTTACACGTTTATCGAAACAACTATCCAGGAGGTGCGTTGCGTTCTTGGTTATGTTGTCTGTAATCGTCTTCAATTAGTTTCTATAAAACTTAAATGAACAGCAAGGAAATTGGTCGACAAGTTGTCGTTTCAATTCAGTTTTTAACGGTTTCAGAACTGGTTTTTCCCTAACTTTATCTCGATTTTTCGAGCAAGTTAGATGGTCATGTTGAACACCACTTGGGGGATCTCGAAGAGGGTCATATGGGCTTCCTACATGAATTTACGGAACGAAAAAACGGGCTCCTAGAGAGGGAGAAATTTAATTGGTGAAGTTGTATACCTCGGAGTTTTGTTGCTGCGGTTGTTGTTCGTTGTTGCCGTTACTGTCGCCGCACGGTGGCGCTGTCGAGCTGCGGGCTGGGTGCGCGGACTCGCCGGAGAGAGGGGAAGAAGGAGAAAAAAGGAGGATTAGGGTTTGGATATGTGTGTATATAGAGAGAGAGGGAAGGATTGAAGTCGGCCACATATTGCTGCTGTTGATTCTTAAAAGGGGGGTCGGCTAGTAGCTAATGCTGCTGGTGTTAGCAAATAAAAGGGGGGGGGGGGGGGCGGGTCCCACCTTGGCCAAAGCAGCAAGTGCTTCGGTTGTTACTTGGGAGGCCGCCCCATCCACCAATGGTTTATATATATAATATATCATGTGTATATATATATGAAATATATATATATATATATATATATATATATATATATATATATATATATATATATATATATATATATATATATATATATTTTTATATATATGAAATATATATATATATATATATATATATATATATAATATATATATATATATATATATATATATATATATATATATATATATATATATATATATATATATTATATATATATATGAATATATATATATATATATATACATATTTATATATATCCATATATGCACAAAATCTCCAAAAACAATTTAAATAACAAATTTAAATATTTGCTTATGCAAATAGTTGACATATTTAAACCGATATGCATATATATATATATATATATATATATATATATATATATATATATATATATATATATATATATATATATATATATATATATATATATAAATTTTATTTACAATAAAATAATCTCAATGCAATATATTTAAACCAAATGACGGGATTAGTTAATCTCCCAAAAATAATTTTAACAACAATACAAATATTAAAAATAAAATCTTTTCAATGGGTAAATTTTACCACACTCTTACTTGGGTCCAGATAATTGTACCAATATTAAAAACATCATTAATAATAAAAATATAATTTTTACCTCTAATTCAATAATTAGAATATATATCTCAATTTTTAAAATAGTCTTAAAAACATTTGCACACTTTAAAAATTATGCATGCCTGGTCATCTTGGTCCTACCACATGCCTATATGGGCTTGGATTTGGTTTGGGCCACGTTGGGCTGGTCTGGTACAACCGGGTTAATAAAAAGTCAACAATATTAAATAATTAATTAATTCACTTATAGGGGTTACGTCGCAACTTAATTTAAAATCAATCAATTCCAATCCAAATACAAATCCAATTTAAATCTAATTAAATTCTTTTAGCTTAAAATCAAATAAGATAAATCAATCTTCAAACATAGATATTAATTTAACTATTTAAATGAATCCATAAGATCAAATCAAGATTTAAGTTGCCACAATAATTTAGAAAATATATTTTCTAAAATACTTATAATAATAATTTCAAAAATTATATTATTATTTAAAAATAAACTAATAAAATATTTATGAAATATCTGTATGCACGCAAAATATTATTTATTATTTACAACCGTATAAATGAGACGCTATTTATAAATAAATAATAACTTAAAATTTTGGTACGATAGCTAAAATAATTATTATATATATTATTTTGAAACTCAAAAAAATAGAAAAAAATATTTTTCTAAAAATGTGTGCGCTCGCACATATTCACACTCGTCGACTAACAGAAAAAAAATGAAATTGCACGCGCGACGTACAACGCAACTACGCGACATACAAATACAAAATAAAAAAAAAATAATCAGTACCAATTTATAAAAATATATATAATAGAAATTTAGGGATTTTACAACACACACACACACACACACACACACGCACACACGCACACACACATATATATAACATATATGTATTAATATACTGTCACGCCCAGATCCAGAATACTGGAGAGCGGGGGACAGATACAGTCAGCTACGTATATTAAAGTGAATTCCACCTCGATATACGGTCACGGCTGTCTAGATACATGAGGGTTTAACTACAAGCCAATAGTCTCTTAAGGTGAAGAACAAGCCTAGTGTCTCAATCTCAAGCAAGCAAGTAAATGTAACAAGATGGTAGATCATCAGCCATACAAAGTAAGGCGTCCCATACATTACATATTCAGATGATCATGAAGCTAGTCATACAAAATGCAAGACTAGCAAGAGTTTAAGTCATACATGATCAACCCTAGGATTTGTCAACCACGTTACAGCCCTTAGGCAGACAAGAAATATAAGTATTCAACACGAGCTAACACTTGCTCGGCGTCTAAACGCCTTAAAAGAATAATTTTATAATAGAGCGGGAGAGCAAAATAAAACCCACTTGTTGCCAGGATTTCTTCTAGTGGTCACCATCTTGCTAGAAGGCAGGTAGATCCTCGGGTGCTGCTCCAAAATTTGGCCATACAAAACCAGCTGGGTCAGACCCCAGAAAGAGCAAGTGCCACAATGTAGGCTTCACTTAAGAACTAAAATCAGCAATTAGCACAAAACACAATTATATAATAAAAGACTGGTGATAAGGAAAATCATGATGATATACGATAAGATAACCATGGGACTATTAAGATAACCAAGTTACAACCCTTGAACCAAACAAGGACCGGGGTTGTAACCCTTCATTTGAACGGAACTTGGTTTTCCACCATTTATCGATAAAGTAAGGCACAAGCAATAAGATCATGTAACACTCTTGTACAGGATCAGGACAAGACTAGACTGGGCTGAACTCCATCCAATCAATCACGGCCAAGCAATGAGTACGGCTTGATACTTTAACTAGCTAGGGTTATCACAAGCCTAGTTACTAGCAAGATGCAATGAGATGTTCCAGCAGTCACAGGCCCTGCAGCTATCCAGGTTATCGAGACGAGGTTGATTATCAATGTTATCCAGAATTATTAGATGGCTTAGAGCGCAACACTTAACAGTATGCCTTGTACTTGTTTCATGAAGTGCCCCACTTGACAGTGGACTGGAAATGTGCCCTACTCAACGGCAGGCTACAAGTCCCTCTAGTGTGGCCGGGATAACGGGATCGCCTGTAACTGGAAACATCTCTTTATATGAACTACTTGATCAATCTAGTCATTAACCTTAGTCAAATTCAGTATGAATCCCTGACCGTGGTAACCAGGGACTCATATCCAAGACATGATGTAAGACGAGACTAGACTAGTAGCTTGTACAAACAAGTTTCAAGCAAGCACCCACGGTGTCAAGACTAGCATTTACTTAGCGAGTCGAGGTAGCTGTCACAACTAGCATTCAAGGTTATATGTCAAGATTACTTAGCAGGTCGAGATAACCGTCGCAACGTTGCTTGCGAGTTCATGTCATGATTACTTGTCATGGGTGCACCACAAAGGGTCACCATCATGTCATGTTACTTGTATTTGTTACTTGTTAGGAGCACGCCACGATGGGCCACTATCATGAGTTGTCACAAAATCATGCCGTGTACAGATTATCATTACAATATTAACATATCATGATTATACCGAATTCATGTCAAAAGGCGTAAGGATATAGTAAGGGGGTACCATGTGCCCAATAAAGGTGAATCTAGGGCAATGGATGCCAGGGTCATACTGCGCCGGGCAAGGGAATAAGATATGCTAGTGCTAGGAATCCTCCGGGCAGAGGAGTATGCCAAAGGGGTATGCCAAGGGGAGTACGCCAAAGAAGTACGCGTAAAGGAAGTACGCGTAAAGGAGTATGCCAAGAAATATGCCAAGGGGAGTACGCGTAATGGAAGTACACGTAAAAGAGTATGCATAAATAAAGTATGCGTGAATGAAATACACGTAAAAGAGTACGCGTAAAGGAATAAGGTTACACGTAAAGGAGTATGTGTAATGGAGTAATGTTACGCGTAATGGAGTAAAGTTACGCGTAAAGGAGTACGCGTAATGGAGTAAAGTTACACGTAAAGGAGTACGCGTGAAGCTTGTTTTATGCCAAGGCAAGGTAGACTTTGTTTTACATGTAAAACAGATTCATGCTGACACGAATAAACGTGGACGTAGAGTTTGATATTACGCGGGCACGTATAAATGTGGGTATAAGGAACCTCCAAAACTCAACACTCCATGAAACCTTTAATCTAAGCCAAAAATAGGACTTCCACAGATCAAAAATGGGGTAGAACAAAATTCTCTACAAATGGAACAACCAAAACTTGAAAATAATAAAGTTTGATAAATCAAAACCCAAGAAACCCAAAAATGTAACAAACTTAGATCTACAAGAAATAAACCATGGAAATTAAAAATGCTAAGTACTAAGTGTCTTAGAATCTCGTGAGGAAGACAATGGAACAACAAAAATAGAGTTCCTCCATAAAGCAAGTTGTACTTGTCTAAGCCTCTCTCTTGGTAGGTGGAGAGAGTTATGAGGAAGAAGGAGTAAATGAGAAAGTAAGAAAGTAATGAAGAGAGAGAAAAGGTTGGGCTTTAAATGGAGATGGTGGTAGGTAGGGGGTTGGGTTCATGATGAACCACCAAAACAAACCAACCCAAGCCGAACCCAAGTCAAAATAAACCAAAATATCATCCAAAGCTAAAGTAGATCTGCACTTTCTGCCGTACAAGGCTTCAAAGGGTGTCATCTGGATACTGGCCTAAAAACTGTTGTTATAGGAGAATTCCACGAGATGCAGGTGATGTTCCTACGAACCACCGAAGTCAAGTGTACATGATCTTAACATATCTTCAAGGATCTGGATCGTGCATTTTGATTGACCATTTGTCAGTGGATGGTAGGCTGAACTGAACTTGAGACGAGTTCCCAAACTCTCTTGAAGTCTCCGCCAAAAGTGCGAGGTAAATCTTGAATCTCTGTCAGACATAATACTGACTGATACTCCATGCAATCTGACTATCTGCCTGAGGTACATCTCCGTAAGCTGATCCGTCGACTGTGCAGATCCCTATTCCGAAAATATGGTAGTGATAATTTCTAAGCCAATATCCAGATGACACCCAAGTCAAAATAAGTCAAAATATCATCCAAAGCTAAAGTAGATCTGTACTTTTTGCCGTACAAGGCTTCAAAGGGTGTCATCTGGATACTGGCCTAAAAACTGTTGTTATAGGAGAATTCCACGAGATGCCGGTGATGTTCCTACGAACCACCAAAGTCAAGTGTACATGATCTTAACATATCTTCAAGGATCTGGATCGTGCATTCTGACTGACCATCTGTCAGCGGATGGTAGGCTGAACTGAACTTGAGACGAGTTTCCAAACTCTCTTGAAGACTCCGCCAAAAGTGTGAGGTAAATCTTGAATCTCTGTCGGACATAATACTGACTGATACTCCATGCAGTCTGACTATCTACCTGAGGTACATCTCCGCAAGCTGATCCGTCGACTGATCGATTCTGAAAGAGATAAAATGAGCTACCTTGGTGAGTCTGTCAACTATAACCCAGATAATATCTATCCCAGCTGGGGATCTAGGTAATCCAGTTACAAAATCCATGGTAATGTGCTCTCATTTCCATTCTGAAATCGGTAAAGGTTGAAGAAGTCCAGCTGGTCTCTGATGTTCGGCTTTAACTTGCTGACAAACCAAACAACGAGAGACAAATTGGGCTATCTCCCTCTTCATTCCATTCCACCAGAAATGCTGACGGATATCACGATACATCTTCATGCCACCGGGATGAATAGAATACTGAGAACTGTGAGCCTCTGCCATGATCTTCTGTCTGATATCACCACCAGGTACACGAGGATGCCTTCCATGTCAAAGTGTACCGTCTTCATGAATACATAACTCTGATCATCGTCCTGCTACATATTCTGCCCTAAGCCGCTGAAGCTTAGAATCGCTGACTGTGCTAACTTAATCCTCTCAACTATGTTGGACTGAACTTGCATGCTGGCCATCAATGCCACATTGGTAGAAAAACTACTTCTATTCCCATCTTCTGAAGATCTGCTAACAACTCTGGCTGTGCTGTTAGAAAATAAAATCTGGCTCTTCTGCTTAATACATCTGCTACTACGTTAGCCTTCCCAGGATGATACTGCAGGTTGATGTCATAATCTATAAGTAGCTCTAGCCATCTCCTCTGACGCATGTTAAGATCCTTCTGAGTAAATACGTACTTAAGACTCTTGTGGTCGGTAAAAATCTCCACCCGATCTCCATATAAATAATGTCTCCACATCTTCAATGCAAAAACTACTGCTGCTAACTCCAGGTTATGGGTTGGGTAATTCCTCTCATGATCACAAAGTTGACGTGATGCATAAGCCACTACCTTACCATGCTGCATCAAGACATACCCTAATCCCTTGCTGGATGCATCGCAATAAACTGAAAATCCTCCAGTCCCATCTGGAAGCGTGAGAATGGGTTTTGTCATCAATCCCTGCTTCAATTTCTCAAATGAACTCTGACACTCTGCTGTCCAAGCAAACTGTACATCCTTGCGAGTCAATTGTGTTAGTGGTGCTGAAATTCGAGCTAAGTCTGACATAAATCGTCGGTAATAACCAGCCAATCCTAGGAAACTCCGAACTTCTGCGACAGTGCTAGGTACTGGCCATGTTTCTATAGCCACTATCTTCTGGGGGTCCACTTCTACTCCACTTTGGTAATGATATGCCCTAGGTACGAAATACGATCCAGCCAAAACTCGTACTTACTAAACTTCTCGTATAACTGGTGCTCTCTGAGAATCTGAAGAACTACACGAAGATGCTGCTCATGCTCTGCCTCATTGCTATAGACCAGAATATCATCTATAAATACTATCACGAACTGGTCCAAATAAGGCATAAAAATATGATTCATGAGGTACATGAATACGGCTGGCACATTGGTCACTCCAAATGGCATAACAAGGAACCCAATGTCCATATCTGGATCTGAACGCTGTCTTCACGATGTCTTACTCTCTGACTCTGATCCGATGGTACCCTGACCGTAATTCAATCTTCAAAAATACTGCTGATACTTTGAGTTGATCAAACAAATCATCTATCCTTGGTAGAGGGTATCTGTTCTTGATTGTTACGGAGTTCAAGGAACGATAATCAACACATAATCTTGACGTACCATCCTTCTTTTTCACAAGAAGTATCGGGGCTCCCTAAGATGATCCTCTAGCGCGAATGAATCTCTTGGTTCTAAGTTCTTCAATCATCTTATATAAGATCTCCAACTCTGAAGACGCCATCCTATAGACCTTCTGACACTGGTGCTGATCCGGGAATCAAATCAATGGTGAACTCGATCTCTCTCTCTCTCTAGGGGCATGCCTGGAAGTTTTTCGAGAAATACGTCAGGAAATTCTTCTACAACTCTGGGTAACTGAACTACTGCTGCCACTGCCATCCGCAACACTGGGGAAGAAGGTTCTACTCCGCCTCGAAAAAATAAAAACTCTGGCTCACCAGGAATAATAAAAATAATCTAGCAGAAAACTCTCTACACTAACTACGATCCGACACGAAGAAAAGATTCTATCTACACCCACAAGACCGCTACCAGTAAGTATATTGAGCCTCACTGATAAGGACTCGGGCTCCAGTCATATCCGTGTTACGAATCGTACAAACATGAATGAATACGATGCTCCCGAATAAATAATACTGATACAGGAAAAGAGTTGACGAGAATGGTACCTACCACCACCTCACCTGAAGCTAACTCTTCTTCTACCGTTAGAGCCATAGCCTGACCTTGTCCTCTTGGTGCTGGTCCCCTCTGCTGTAAACCTCTCTGCCTATTCTGGTTCTGAACTTGGGCCTGGGCATACTGCTGCGGCCTTTGTTGCTGGAAAGCTTGGGCCTGAGGCGGCAATGGCCTCGGAGGCTGGTACTGCTGCTGCACTGGTGCTGGTCTCCTAACCGATGGACTAGTTAGGTTCGATGACGATGAACTGGCCCTGTGCAGACAGGATCCTATCATGTGATCCGACGCCCCACAAGCCAAGCACAATCCTGTGCTCTGCGACACTCTGAAATAACGTGACCGGGCTTCCCACAATGAGAGCAACCCATTGCGGGAGACTGCTTCTGCTTCTGCTGCTGAGGATACATCTGGGTTGAATGGTGAACCGACGTAACTGAGGCTGCCCGCCTCGGAGTTCCTATATTCAAAGCCCTAGCTACCGGGGCTGGTACGGATGACTGGGACATTTGCCTGTGGGACCTCTTCCGACCTCCGATTCGGTCCACTATCCTCTGAGAAGTATACTCATGCCTCTTCGCTGCTCGCAAGACGGCATCAAATGTCTGGTGCTCAAACTGCTCCACAACTAGAATAATCTCTAGATAGAGTCCTGCTGGAACCGCTGGGCTCGGTCCAATTCGATCGCCACCAAGGTGGGAGCAAACCGACTTAGTCTTGAAAACTTGGTCGCATAACCGTCGACCGTCCTGCTCATCTGTCTCAAATTGGTGAACCTCGTCTGTAGGTCGTATCCGAGCTACAGCATCTAAGTACTTGATCTGAAACTTGCTACTGAATACCGCCCATGGGACAAGCGTTGCCAATCCAACTGCTAGCATCGCCCACCAGCTGCGGGCTAAGTCTAATAACTGCAAGCGCACAACGGCCACCTTCTCTCCTTCGGGAATCCTAGATGCCTCTAGGATAACTTCTATGTCCTGAAGTCAAGCATCAGCAGCGATAGCATCTTCACTGCCATCAAAAAAAGGAGGATTAAAATGCTTGAAGCTGTTGGCCGCATTGTTCCCTTGGTAACCAACTCTACCCATGGCATCTTGTACTGTCTGGTACAGGACGTCACTTCGACGATCTTGAGATGCAAGCAATTCCCTAATAAGCCCCACCAGGGTCCCATTATCAGGCTCTGTAGGCTGGACGGGCTGAACTGGTGGCTCTTGACCCCCGGTAGGCATGACTCTGGAGGCTACTCCTGAATTCTGGGCTTGATCTCCAGGTTGCTGCTGGTTCACTGGAGGTGCTCCGCCTTGCTGATCGGTTGGACCAGAAATAATGCCGCTGAAAAAACGACATGGGGAACAATAAGGAAAGACCATGATAGATCAAGGATATAAGCATTGATTAGATCAAGATTTCGAAAATATTAGAAGACACGAGTAGAGATCAAGGGCGAGGGCTGATTGAGACATCTATCTAGTGAAAACATATCTTGATTTACAAGACCTGCATGGGCCACCACTTAAACTGTGTCACGCTCCAGAACCAGAATACTGGAGAGCGGGGGACAGACACAGCCAGCTACGTATATTAAAGTGAATTCCATCTCGATATACGGTCACGGCTGTCTAGATACATAAGGGTTTAACAACAAGCCAATAGTCTCTTAAGGTCAAGAACAAGCCTAGTGTCTCAATTTCAAGCAAGCAAGTAAATGTAACAAGATGGTAGATCATCAGACATACAAAGTAAGGCGTCCCATATATTACATATTCAGATGATCGAAGCTAGTCATACAAAATGCGAAGGCTAGCAAGAGTTTAAGTCATACATGATCAACCCTAGGATTTGTCAACCACGTTACAGCCCTTAGGCAGACAAGAAATATAAGTATTCAACACGAGCTAACACTTGCTCGGCAGCTAAACGCCTCAAAAGAATAATTTTACAATAGACCGGGAGAACGAAATAAAACCCACTCGTTGCCAGGATTTCTTCTAGTGGTCACCATCTGGCTGAAAGGCAGGTAGATCCTCGGGTGCTGCTCCAAAATCTGGCCATACAAAACCAGCTGGGTCAGACCCCAAAAAGAGCAAGTGCCACAAGGGAGGCTTCACTTAAGAACTAAAACCAGCAATTAGCATAAAACACAATTATATAATAAAAGACTAGTAATAAGGAAAATCATGATGATATATGATAAGATAACCATGGGACTATTCAGATAACCAAGTTACAACCCTTAAACCAAACAAGGACCGGGTTGTAATCCTTCATCTGAACGGAACTTGGTTTCTCACCATTTATCGATAAAGTAAGGCACAAGCAATCAGATCATGTAACACTCTTGTACAGGATCAGGACAAGACTAGACTAGGCTGGACTCCATCCAATCAATCACGGCCAAGCAATGAGAACGGCTTGATACTTTAACTAGCTAGGGTTATCACAAGCCTAGTTACTAGCAAGATGCAATAAGATGTTCCAGCAGTCACAGGCCCTGCAGCTATCCAGGTTATCCAGGCGAGGTTGATTATCAAAGTTATCCAGAAATTAGATGGCATAGAGCGCAACATAACAGTGTGCCTTGTACTTGTTTTATGAAGTGCCCCACTTCACAGTGGGCTGAAAATGTCCCCTACTCAACGGCAGGCTACAAGTCCCTCAGGTGTGGGGGATAACGGGATCGCCTATAACTGGAAATATCTCTCTATATGAACTACTTGATCAATCTAGTCATTAACCTTAGTCAGATTCAGTATGAATCTCTTACCGTGATAACCAGGGACTCATGTCCTAGACATGATGCAAGACAAGACTAGACTAGTAGCTTGTACAAACAAGTTTCAAGCAAGCACCCACGGTGTCAAGACTAGCATTTACTTAGTGAGTCGAGGTAGCTGTCACAATAACATTCAAGGTTACATGTCAAGATTACTTAGTAGGCCGAGATAACCGTCGTAACGGTGCTCACGAGTTCCTGTCAAGATTACTTGTCAGGGGTGTACCATAACGGGTCACCATCATGTCATGTTACTTGTACTTGTTACTTGTTAGGAGCGTGCCACGATGGGCCACTATCATGAGTTGTCACAAAATCATACCGTGTACAGATTATCATTACAATATTAACATATCATGATTATACCGAGTTTATGTCAAAAGGCGTAAGGATATAGTAAGGGGGTACCATGTGCCCAATAAAGGTGAATCTAGGGCAATGGATGCCAGGGCCATACTGCTCCGGGCAAGGGGGTAAGATATACTAGTGCTAGGAAGCCTCCGGGCAGAGGAGTATGCCAAAGGGGTATGCCAAGGGGAGTACGCCAAAGAAATATGCATAAAGGAAGTACGCGTAAAGGAAGTACGCGTAAAGGAAGTACGCGTAAAGGAATATGCCAAGGGGGTACACGTAATGAAAGTACGCGTAAGTGAGTATGCGTAAATAAAGTACGCATGAATGAAGTACGCGTAAAGGAATAAGGTTACACGTAAAGTTGTATGCATAATGGAGTAAAGTTAGCGTAAAGGAGTACGCGTAATAGAGTAAAGTTGCGTAAAAGAGTACGCATAATGGAGTAAAGTTACGCGTAAAGGAGTACGCGTGAAGCTTGTTTTACGCCAAGGCAAGGTAGACTTTGTTTTACGCGTAAAACAGATTCACGCTGACACGAATAAACGTGGGCGTAGAGTTTGATATTACGCACGCAAGTATAAATGTGGGCGTAAGGAACCTCCAGAACTCAACACTCCATGAAACCTTCAATCTAAGCCAAAAATAGGACTTTCATAGATCAAAAATGGGGTAGAACGAAATTCTCTACAACATGAAATAACCAAAACTTGAAAATAATAAAGTTTGATAGATCAAAATCCATGAAATCTAAAAATACAATAAACTTAGATCTACAAGAAATAAACCATGGAAATTGAAAATGCTAAGTACTAAAGTATCTTAGAATCTCATGAGGAAGACAATGGAATAACAAAAATGGAGTTCCTCCATGAAGCAAGTTGCACTTGCCTAAGCCTCTCTCTTGGTAGGTGGAGAGAGTTATGAGGAAGAAGGAGTAAATGTGAAAGTAAGAAAGTAATAGAAGAGAGAGAAAGGGTTGGGCTTTAAATGGAGATGATGGTAGGTAGGGGTTGGGTTCATGATGAACCACCAAACCAAACCAACCTAAGCCGAACCCAAGTCAAAATAAACTAATTCATGCAAGATTAAGCTAGACAAGTCTGATTACGGGTCGGAATTCCGTACACGTATACTAAAAATACGTATAGCGAAAAAACTGAGGTGACATATACATTAGATGAAAAATACTTAGAAATCATAAATAAATATCAAATAAACAAACTAACATTCATGATCATAAAACTGAAAACAAAACCCACATTGGTCAATTTGTCATTTTGACAAACACTTGATGGGCTCTCCTTGGATTTCTTCAAAGATGACAAAAAACTCCAAATAAAATCTACCAAAATGAAGGTTATAGCCTTGCTTTCCCTCCTATGGGTACCCCTAGTTCATATGAGTGTTCCTACTAGTGTCATGCATGAAAATAGATCTCAAACTATGGAAAAACGATAAGATTTTATCTATTGGGAGATGGATTTCCAATGAAACCTTCTAGGAATACTCTTGTGTCAAGTTTGACACAATCTCCCAATCTTTTGGACTCCTTCTCAAGAGCTCCTTGGTCTCCAAGCTCCAAGTCTTGTAGGATGAAGATTGTGAGAAGCTTTGAGCAATTTTGGAGGAGTTTTGATGGTGGAAAGTATGGAGAATGAAGGGGGCTAGTAGCTAGAGAGCTCTTCTAGGGTTTTTGGAGGCTCAAAATAAAATGAAAAAGAGGGAGAAAACCCTCTTTATGACCATCCATGAAGGGTACCCTAAAACCCTATTTAAAATGTCCATTTTACCCCTCAACTTGTCATGAACACTTAGTTTTAATAAGTGGTTGGTCTAGTCTAAGTGTTGGGTTAATTGCTACTCCTAATCTTGTCTCTACATGACTTAAATGTGCCTAGTTGTGTTCATCCTAGAATATAGGTCCAAGTAGTCATGTCTAGTCCAATTAGGTCCACAAGTCAAAGGTCCAATAAATAGGTTAGTCAAGTAATAATGCTACAATCATATTTAGTAAATAAAAACCTACTATTAAATAATATAAAATAACAAAAATATCCCTATTCCGAAAATATGGTAGTGATAATTTCTAAGCCAACCGTAGGACATTTCCTTATTCTAACTCAGTCTGACCCAAGTTGGGATTATTTCCTTAGCTATGTAGATTTGTCTCTTTTACTATCAAGCCTAACTTGTGCAATAAAAATATCCAGTTTATTAGTGTGAAGGCCAAGCAGAAGCAAGTTCACCGAAGTCACCCACCTGAACGAGGAGTTTCCTCGACCGAGCATGACTTCGAGCAGGCCGTTGCATGGCTAAGTCCAAACGTCGTTGGCATTTTGATTCCTCCGGTTGAACTAAGGGGACGGGGCATTACACCCCTTGTCGTCCATCTTCACACATCCAAACATGTCGATGCGGTATGACATGAAGATCCTCCTATGAGGAGTGGCATGGTATGATGCCCCCATATCCGTGACCCAGTCTTCTTCATGACACATGCCACAAGGTTTCTCTGTGTCGATCGCTACGATGATGATATATCCAAACGCCGTGAGATCCTCCTGGTCGTCCTTACCTTTGGCCTTCTCAGCATTGAGTTCCATGCAGTTCCTCTTGATATGACCCGTTTCGCCACAGTAATAGCAGTCCTCCTTGCTGTCCATAATCGTAAGATCCCAAGAACTCCCCCTTATCCTCGCTTATAACTTGGGTCTTTCCTTCTAGTAGGAAACCACCAGAGCGGACTCCTGCGATGATTCTACTTGCATGTGTCGGACCTCCTCATTCAACAAGCTACTTTTGACTACCTCCATTGTGACAACTCCATCCGGTGTGGAGTTGCTCATGGACACCAAACATCTTCCAGCTTTCCGGCAGAGAACTCAAAAGCAGTAGGGCCTGAAGCTCATCATTAATCACCATCTTCATCGCAGACAGCTGATTGATAATACCATGAATCTTATTCAGATGTTGTGCCACCGAGGCACCCTCCGTGTACTTCGAGTTGATGAGTTGATGAATAAAAAATGTCTTATTTCCAGTCGTCTTCCTTTCGTACAGCGAATGTAGCTTCTTCCATAATGCTTTTGTCGAATTCTCAATGGACACGTGGTGAAACATCGTCTAGTCATTGGCGGATGATCCAACGGCCTTCCGATCCAGTCGTTTTCAGTCTTCAACAGCTTTGTCCGATGGCTTTGCGTTATCGACCTCCAACGAACCATGCAAGTCCTTGTACCAAAGTAGATCCTCCATCATTGTCTTCCAAATCGCCCAGTTCTGTCTGTTAGGGTGATCATACAATTTTTTATCTACTCCGTAGACATGGTTGCTAGAACCTCCAAAGCTCTGATACCAATTGTTGGGCGCGTACGAAAGCGTTTGCCAACCCACCTGGTCAAAACCAACCCCCGTCTAACGGACACCAAGCACATGATGAATACAAGTATATGGCAGTGATGTACATCACCTAGATAAATCTCAACCTTTAATAACTCAGATGAAATTATAAGATTGACACAACTCACGTTGAACCTTTTGCCCTAATATGTTCAACCCCCTTACCACTCTCAAAAAGAAAAATAGAAGAATACAATTGAGATCACTCACAAACCCATAACAATCTCCCTAACCGTAGTTGACGATTTCTCGATTAAATCTCCTTATTCTTTCTGTCTTGGATGACGAAGTCCTAAGAGCAAAGCATGGGCTTTCTCTTAGATTTCATGTGGATGAGCACCCCGAATCTCTATAATGTGTTGTGCTTTGTGCCTCCACTCTCACCCCATATATATAGTTGAGAAAATCATATTATAGTCACAATTGATTTCCTAAATAGGAATAAAATAGTAATCATATTATGCCTAAAGTATTCTGTCAACATTCTATTTACATCATAATAGGATTTCCTAAAATAAGAATCATATTATATCTAAAATAACACAACACCAATTATAGACATCCAAATCTAATCAAATCAAATATTTAACTAGATTTGGACTCCACAAATATGTTGTTACCAAATCCCGACTATATTCCAAAATTTCTTTCGTCCCATTCAATCAACAATGTGTGGTTTTACCTTTCTCTCTCTTGCTCTCCAACCAATCAACGATACCGATAACATGTCAAGCTGAATGTAGATGCTAAGACACCATGGAATGTTTGTTTCCATGAAAAATGCAAATTGTAACTCTGTCACATGCTTTACTTATGGTACGCCTGTTATACAACAAATTATGAGAATGCTATATGTTTCATTATATTATGCCTGCTATAGAACTGTAAATCATAAACTATTGCATGCTTACTTATGTTAGGCCTGCTATAGAACTGTGCTAAGCAAGGGTTGAAACAATGAATAAATGTTGCAACGATAGTGCTCAACACATTGAAAATGCTTAAGTTGTTTATCAATTCGTAGACCATGCTTGAATAACTAGTTTAGTCTGCATGGTCATGGACAACTTGTGCACAATATATCGTTTCCTCGAACGGCAACCTAGGGCCACGAGACCGATTTGACCTAGGAGGAAACAAGATAGTTGTACTGGATAATAGCACAATTTATTCAGAAACTTATAGCAGGGCTCATTACTCACGCTTAAAGGGTCACCGTCTAAACCAAGTTACGAGGCCATAATGACTTGAATTGCCAGTGACCTTTACCTGCATGCACTGTTCAGCTAATGATATCAAGATGACATGGAAGAACATGGTAAGCTTTATTCAAGGTCGGAGACTCTTTTGTGGATAAGATTTAACGTAGTTAAATATGTAATGCCTCATCAAATGTTAGTATAAAGTTGACAAGAATGGTTAAAAGAACACTAAATAATTTGCATGCTTTACATAACTTCTATAACAAATGAGATCATGGGACTTAATTACTCATTCACCAATACACGGCAATGTACTGACCCTCATCTCAGTGCTACAAACCAGGGAGGCGTGCCGGATAATAGAAGACGATGTTTGAACGTTTTGAAGTCTTGCTCGAGTGCGAAGGCTTGCTTAAACATTTTGAACACCTTGCTCCTAATTCACTTGGATCACTCAGATTTCAGGGGTTGTATAGTTTGGGGTTTGTATAAGGGGATGTAAGTATGGAACAACTATCTCATCATAGTCAGTTTGTAAGCTCGTGCGACAACTCTTATAATAGAGTCTTGTAAACGATATTCATTATCAATAAATAAAAGTTTCCTTCTATACAAATATTCAATTTCTCTGCGTACTCTATTTTTATTGTGTTTCATATAACTTTATGACCATGCCCTGTGTAAGTGCAACTTAGGCTCGTATAACATCACGTTCGGGGGCGGGGGATGACTATTGGTTCCATGGAATCGGGACGTGACACCTACATCTCTGCCACATATGATAGAAATTGGGTTAAAAATTATGGTTGAGAGAAGTTTTTCCAAAAATGAGTATCTACCATAGAAATATGAGAGATAAAAGACTTAATTTCAACTTGATACCCTCAACTATTCCAAATTTTAACCTGATGTCCTAAACTTTGTTATGCATCAAGTTGATACCCTAAAAGAAGAAGAAAAAAAAGACTAATTCTCCCCAAACGTTCCCCTCTCTCCTCCTCCTGGCCGCCCTCCCACTCCCCATCCCCTCCGGCTGCCCCACCACCTCCCCTACCCCCCTACCCGCCCGCCTCGCCCCACCCCAGCTATTCCCCTTCCCCCCTTCCCCTCTCACCATTGTTATTGTTACCGACGCAACTTTGTGTGCGCGTGCGGAGAGAGAGGGCCAGGTGGTGTAGCCGGGAGGTGGGGTGGGGGTGCGCAACCGGGTGGGGCAGTCAGGGCATGGGTAGGGTAGGGGATGTTGGGTGGAGAATGAGGTAGTTTCGTCCTTTTTTGGTATAAAGTTGAAAATATTTAATAGTTGTTGGTATCAATTTATCGAGTAAAAAATTTTAGGATATCAAGTTGAAAAACTAAAATAGTTGATAGTATCAAATTACAATTCAGCCGAGATAGAAACCCCATTGGAGATGGCCTCAGCAGCTTAAGACAGCATAGTTCACTAATGACACTCACTAATAAGATTATAGCAGCCTAAGACAACATCGCTCACTAATGACACTAACTGGTTCAAATCTTGGTGGCATCCATGGGGTGTGTAGCCTGTCGGGTATATCGGGGGTCCCGTAAGAATTGGTACGGTTTGAATTCCCCCTTTTAGT